>PVKB01001541.1:0-21456 GCA_004027205.1 Ctenodactylus gundi | reverse complement strand
GGTGGCTGTCTCCACGGTCTTGGCCAAAACTGTGACTGTGGTTCTGGCCTTCAAGGTCACCGCTCCTGGAAGAAAAGTGAGGCGGTTGCTGGTGTCGGGGGCTCCAAACTCCATCATCCCCATCTGCTCCCTGATCCAGCTCACCCTCTGTGGCATCTGGATGGGGACAAGCCCACCCTTCATTGACACCGACACCCATTCTGAACACGGCCACATCATCATCGTGTGCAACAAGGGCTCCCTCACGGCCTTCTACTGCATCCTGGGGTACCTGGGCTCCCTGGCCCTGGGCAGCTTCGCGGTGGCTTTCCTGGCCAGGAACCTGCCCGACACCTTCAATGAAGCCAAGTACCTGACCTTCAGCATGCTGGTGTTCTGCAGCGTGTGGGTCACCTTCCTGCCCGTGTACCACAGCACCCAGGGGAAGGTCATGGTGGCCATGGAGGTCTTCTCCATCTTGGCCTCCAGCGCAGGGCTGCTGGGCTGCATCTTTGCCCCCAAGTGCTACATTATTTTGTTAAATCCAGAGAGGAATTATCTGCATAGGTTTAGAAATAAAATATAGTCTGGGAGAAAGGAGTCTGCTTAACATCAAACATACATGGTCCTTAAGCTATAGATACTGAGTCAAATGTGCATCACTTTCTAGTGAAATATTAAAAATTACAATGTGGAATTTATTTGAACAAAAGCACGGCTATCCCTTCTTTCTTCTTTTTATGATCTTTAAACCTGTTGTTATTGCTCATTTCATTTGAATTTTATTCTGGATAGAGTTTTTTTCTCCCATTAAATCTTCAGCGATTCTTGCTACTCTTGTTTAATTGTCACAGTATGATGTGAATTTATTTTGCCTTTTGTTTGGCTTTCTCCATTATTTTTCCAATTATTCAGATACTAAAATTTCTCCTGATCACCACTATTCTTTTAATACTCTGTTGATATATTTTTTCCTGTTGGTGTTCTGTGATCAAAACACATTTTTCTACCTGGTTGTATGTTTCTCTTTCTACGTTTTTCTTTTAACCATTTCTGAGGCTGCTTTTGAAGAAATTCCTTCCTATACGTGTTCAGGTATATTTTAGCCACAAGTTCAGGAGCACGTCTGTAGCAGTAGCGCTTGGGAGGCTAGGCAGCGTCTCTGCCCTGATTTCAGCCACTGTAAGGAGCATTGTGAGTTTGGCCCAGCCTTGAATGTGTACTGAGACCCTGCCTGAAGTGAAAAAAAATAATGAAAATAAAATAATAAAAAAATTAAAAGCATTTTTCTTGTCAAATACCATAAAATGCCTTTGTACTTAGGATGGTAGTGTATTAGTGAATAGCTTCATTTAGTAATTGTGCAATAATTTGTTATCCGATGCCTGGCTTGATATATTATTTCATACATCTTGTTTAATCAGCATTTATCACAATGAGACACGTGTACATACACGCAGGCATATACATTGCCCTTGTGGTACATATGTTTATAATTCTCATATTACATGTACATGCATCTATAATTAATGTACATACTACATTTTGTTTTATTTCTGGAAAATTTAAGGGGTTTTTGGTTGTGTTAAAGAAAGCCCTATACTTGACCTGAAGGCATAGACATGCCTTCCCACATTCTGGAAGTCTGAGGCTGGATGACAACAACTTCCAGCTCATGCCAGTAACTTCGCGGGTTACCAAGACCCATCGACGGGGAATGTAATTTAATGTGTACACATTGGACACAATTGACACGACTGGAAAAATAGAAAGAGGACTGTCTTATTCAACACCTTTTCTTTTTTTAGAAGTTCCTTCTATACTTACTTTATTTTTCGCACCATTTTTATTAATATGCATATGCAACACATGTTTACAATGAACTTGAGTGTTTTATGCACACATACATATCACACCAACTTTACAATCCGTTTCCATTTTTGGCCCTTCCACACCCTCCCATACCTACCCATTTCTGAGGAAGGTTCAGTTTCACAGCCCTGTCGGGAACCAAGTGAATTTCCCAGAAGGTCTGAGCCTTAGAGTGGTAGTGGGACAGTTTTCCCCACATGATCCACGTGGTCGAGAATTACCTGTATCTGAGGACATGGTAGAGTGGGCTACGGAAGTGACAGGTAGCTTGTAGCTTGATGGTAACATGGGCATAACCATAGTGCCTTTTCATTATTAAACCTTGGATCCCGGGGCTTTCCACTGGGCCCACCCACAACGCTTTTTAAATTGCTAATTTGGAGACAGAGTCCCACTAAGTTTCGAAGTTGCCCGGAATGGGCTCATACTGGTGATTTTGGTGCCAGAGTGCCGGGATTATGAGCCTGCATGGTTACCGTTTTCTTCATAATGCACTTTTTTTGTGAAGAGAAAACCATATTGAGAAAACTTACAGAAAGAGAAAGAAAGATGGCGAAGCTTCTGCTAGTCATAAGGGGACCTGGAAATGGAGGTTGCCCTGTTGGCTCACTGTCTAGGGCTTTTTATAACGTAGTCGTGAAAGGGGCTGTCCTAAGATAAGCAGCTCAGTTTCTAGGTCCTCCACCTTTAAGCTGCTGTAGCAGCCCACCCTTAAATATACTTCTGCATTAAATATTTTTTCTCTATTGTCTTTTAACTAAGTTTTAGGGAGTGGTCAGCTACAAACTGTCATAAATTATAACCAGCTGCCTTTTCTATAATTCTGCCTTCCAGTGAATTCCTCTTTTCTGCGGTACCCTATACCCATAGCTGCTTAAAACCCCACTGTCTTCTCTCACAGCGCCCCGCTGGAGTGTTTGACCCTAACTTAGGAATTGAGAAAATGACCACTCTGTCTTCTTCAAGCTGGACATGGGCGTAGTTGTGTGAGGGATGATCTAAGGTTCCTGGTAGAAGCCAGTAGGCTGGCTTTCAGTGAGACAGACACCTGTAGCTTGTTGGCTTAGTCTAGGAGACACGAAGACCGAGAGAAGGTGTTTTAGACAAAGCCCAAGTTATCCCTATAATTAAAAGATTTTTATACTAAGTAGGTGATAAAAAGCAATTCCAAAAAAGGGTTTCAAAAAATGGGTTAAGTTCTGACATGGCTTTAACTTGTTGGTTTAATTCTAGGAGCACATAAAAGTATGACACTCTGCCTTAATTATATCGAAAGGAGCTGCTCATGGCAGTAGTGATACAAGTGACATGCTATTGGCACCAAAACAGACAGGCCGATCAATAGGATAGCATTGAGGATACAGAAACATACCCAAGTACGTTTCATCTGATCTTTGAGAAGGGGCCAAAATTGTACACTAGAGTAAGGATAGACTCTTTAACAAATGGTACAGGGAAAACTGGTTAGCCACAGCAGAAGAATGAGCCACAATTTCACCATGCACCAGAATCAAGTCGGAATGGATTAAAGATTTAGACATTAAAATGGAAACATTCAACTTGTTGAAAAAAAAATAGGTAAAATTCTTGAAGTCATGGGTATAGGTAAAGGCTTTCTCAACCCAACACTCAAAGCACAAGATTTAACATCAAGATTCAACAAATGGAAGAAGCTTGAGAACATCACGCTTGGTGAAGTGAGTCAGGAGCAGAAGGTGAAACATCGAATGGTCTCTCTGATATGAGAAACCCAGACCACAACTAAATCGTGGAACTTGAAAAACAAAGTGAAACGGGGGGGTGGGGGGGAGGGTGGGAAGGGTGGATTGGGGGAGGGACAAAGGGAAAGTGGGAAAGTCCTTGTCACCCTGACGAGATACGCATGTGCACAAAATGCTCAAATTCGTTGTAAACCTTAAATTCTGCACTTATACATATCAATAAGGTAGGGAAAAAAATAAAAGAATCAACAAATGGGATTATGTAAAATTAAAAAGCTTCTGCACAGCAGAGAAAACAACCAACAGAATGAAGAGAGCACACACAAACTGGGAAAAAATATTTGCCAGCTACCTCTCAGAAAGAGGGCTACTATCAAGAATATACAAAGAACTGAAAAAATTAGACCCTCAAAACTAAAGGACCCAATAAAAATGGGGATCTGAATTCAACAAACAGTTTACAGAAGCCAGAATGGCCAGTAAGTGTATTTAAAAAGTTCAACATCTTTAACCATCAGAGAAACTCAAATTAAAACAGCACGGCCAGTCCGCCTAATGCCGGTAGATTGGCAGATATTAAGAACACAAAAACAACCAATGGGGGAGAAGCTCCAGGAATAAAAGAACCCGCTCCATTGCTGGTGAGATGGGGAACTGGTACAGCCGCTATTGAGAGAAGTAAGGAGATTCCTCTAAAAACTGAAAATTGATAGTCACTTTGTCCCAGATATATCTCTTCTGGTTACCTTTTCAAAAAAGTTAAAGTCATCATACAATAGTGATACGTGCATACCCAAGTTTACGGCAGCATAATTTATAATGACCAAATCTTAGAAGAAGCCAATATGCCTGAGTACAGATGACTGAATAAAAAAAGAGAGAGATGTGGTATATAAATATATAATGGAATACTACTCTACCGTAAAGAATGCCAAATCCAAAAACAGGTGCATCCTGAGACCATTGTGTTCAACAAAAAGTGAGACCCACAAAGTTTAATTTCATGTGGCTTCTCCGATATGAGAAAAACAAGCCATAGCAAAGCAACAGATATGAAGGAACATTAAAAAAAATAAACTTTGTGGAGAGGGGAAGTAGGGGGAGTTGAAGTGGAGGAGTTGAGAGGTCGAAAGGGGAAAGAAATACAATATGTAAATAAAAAATCTTTACAGAAGGAGGAAAAAGAAAAATTTTATCAGATGCAAAATGAACAATCAGAGTGTCAATCTCACAATGACATGAGCGCAATAAATAATGAAACAGAGGAGAGAAAGAGGCCATCAAACATTCGGTCATGTTCTAAAAAAAGATCAAACAGACTCAACTGATGGAAGTGTTGAAATCAGAAAAGTGGGTCAACAGTGACAGAATGATACGTATCCGCATAAGGCACAAACTGCCTATAGATAAGCTGGATAAACAAATTCTATGTCTTCATTGCAGAGGATTGAACCAAAGGACTTCCGACTATATCCCCAGTTACAGCTTCCTATCTATGGCCCCAGTCTACTTTTTTCCCCCATTTTATTGATAGGTACAAGTGCAGAATTTAAGGTTTGCAATGGAGTTGAGCATTTTGTGCACATACGTTTCTTGTCAAAGTGACAAGGGCTTTCCCGCTCTCCTTTTGTCCCTCCCCCTACCCTCCCTCCACCCTCACCTTGTCTCCCTCTTTCACTCTGTCTTTCTTCTGAAGTTCCACGAGATAGTGGTGGTCTGGGTCTCTTATGTCAGAGAGACCATCCGATGTTTCACCTTCTGCTTCTGACTCACTTCACTAAGCCTGACGTTCTCAAGTTTCTTCCATTTGCCTGTGAAAACCTCCACGCTGTTGGACCTTACAGATGCGTAGTATTCCATTGTGTAGAAGTACCATCTCACTCCAGAGAGAGTGGCTTATATCAACAAATCAAATAGCAATCAATGCTGGTGAGGCTGTGGGGAGAAAGGAGCCCTCCTGCACTGCTGGTGGGGGTGTAAATTCGTTCGACCACTCTGGAAAGCAGTATGGAGAGCTCTCAAAAGACTAGAAATAAATATCCCCTTTGATCCAGCCTACTTTTATTTCAGATTTAGAGGCAAGGCGATGATAATACACTAATTTTCAAAGGTTGGGCTAGACTTAAGATCATCTTGCCTCAGCCTCAGAGGAGTAAGAAATCCAGGCCTGAGCCACCAGACCTGGTGGCAACTGCTCATTTCTCAGAACCAATTATTTTTAAATATCAGAAATAAATATGACGAAAAAACGATTATGTGCATTGTACAAATCCATGTATACATATGCATATATAAAAAGCAACGTGTGTACATATGCATATATAAAATGAAAGATGGCTTTGGCGAAGGATAAATCAAAAAAATGTATCACATGAGACATTGGAAAACTCATTTCCATATTGTCCAGTTTCTCCCCAAATTAATCCACTAAAACGTGCATTAGGGTCCAAACGTCCACAGCATTTATTTTATTTTTCTACCAGAAGTAACACTTCCTTATTTAGATTATTTTGTTTGTTTCAGAGAGGGTCTGCTGGCCTCAACCTCAAGGCAGTGATTCGGCCTCAACGTCCCAAAGGCTGGGAGTACAGGCGTGTATCGTCACAACTTGCCCAAAATATTCCTGAGTTCAAGTTGGAAGAGATCCTCTCGAAAAGTAGTCAAAGGAATGCTGGGAAAGCAAATCAGAGGAAGAGAAAGACACACGTCAGTCATAAAACCGTTTCTTATACATCACACTTAAGTATGACAAGTCGCCAGGTAAAAAGCTAACGATGTGTTCAGTTTCAGAAACAGTGAACTGCGGGCAAAATTTTAGTATCATAAGAATAGCTAGAAAACAGTAGAGAGAACCGAGAAGAAGGGAAGACCAAAACGGACCGCACTGGGACAGTGAAGCAGGTGAAATACGCTTAGCTCTGGATTTGATCAAAGAAACTTGAAAACTACATCCAAAATAGAATTCAGACATGAGAGGTGATAGAAACACAATCTATGGACCATGAAAGTGCTGAAGAGAGAAGCAGCAGCCGGGCATTCACTGAAGTACACGTCGTACAGTGTTCTAAAATGTGTCAGGAAGTGGGATTTCTCAGACTGCATGTTACAAGAAATGTATGAATATTTAAAGTAATATAAATCAAAGTTAAAGTTACAGAATATTAAGAAAGATGTGTTCTCCCACGGTGTGTTTTATCCCTGAAACTGTGCAAAGAATTTCTCTCAGGCCTTAACAAGATAATGTAGCACTTGGGGGCAAAGATGCAGCCCAGCAGCCCCGCACTGGAGGCCAAGATGGAGAAGACCTCCATGGCCACCATGGCCTTCCCCCGGGTGCTGTGGTACACGGGCAGGAAGGTGACCCACACGCTGCAGAACACCAGCATGCTGAAGGTCAGGAACTTAGCTTCATTGAAGGTGTCGGGCAGGTTCCTGGCCAGGAAAGCCACCGTGAAGCTGCCCAGGGCCAGGGAGCCCAGGTACCCCAGGACGCAGTAGAAGGCCGTGAGGGAGCCCTTGTTGCACACGATGATGACGTGGCCATGTTCAGAGTGGGCGTCGGTGTCAATGAAGGGTGGGCTTGTCCCCATCCAGATGCCACAGAGAGTGAGCTGGATCAGGGAGCAGATGGGGATGATGGAGTTTGGTGCCCCTGATACCAGCAACCGCCTCACTTTTCTTCCAGGAGCGGTGACCTTGAAGGCCAGAACCACAGTCACAGTTTTGGCCAACACCGTGGAGACAGCCATCGTGAACACAACCCCAAATGTGGTCTGCCGGAGGACGCAGGTGGCCGTGTTGGGACGGCCGATGAAGAGCAAGGAGCAGAGGAAGCAGAAGGCGAGGGAGACCAGCAGGGTGTAGCTGAGCCCCCGGTTGTTGGCCTTGACTATGGGGGTGTCTCGGTGCTTCACAAAGAGCCCCAGGACCCCAGCTGTGAGGACGGTGAGACTCAGGGCTGCGGCTGTCAGAGCCTTCCCCAAGGGGTCTTCATAAGCCAGAAAGGTCACAGATTTATGAAGGCAGCGGCTCTGCTGCGTGTTGCTGTACATGTGATCAGGACACCTCACACACTGCTCCATATCTGGTGAGAAATGAGAGAATTCATCAGTTTAAGATCAGTGTTAGCATCTTGCTCACAACCTGTCATAACCCATACACTCAATGGGCCAGGTTCGCTTAAGTGACCCGGCCTTTCTAGAAACATGAATTTATATTAGATGAGGTAATTGACGATTACAATGCCCATTTCGTTACGGAGCAGTGAACATTTTTATTACATTTTCTTTTTGCTTATCAGGTACATTAGAGCCTTTGTTTTTACTTTTCCCAGAAGTTACTCTTTTTATAACTGTGTTTATGCTAGGTGACAATTGTGGTGAGCTTTGGATGTTGGAGCATGTAAGCATTGAGTCTCAGTTACTTTTAATTTTTTCTGCTTTTCCTCACGCTTCTCTTTCTTCTCCACATGATTTAATTTCCCATTTTTGCCACCCTTTAATTTTATCTGTTATCTATTTATAGTTTTGGTTTCCTGTACTAAGTACCCGAGTTCGATTCCTCAGCACCACATAAAGCACATAAATAAATGAGGTGATATTTAACTTTCTGTTTCTGATTTATTTCACTCAATCATCTCAAAGTCCATCCGTTTTCTTACAACTGATACAAGTTCAAGTTTTTATGACACAGTAGTACTCTAATTTCTGTAGGCATACCACAGTTTCTTCACACACACACACACACACACATCTGATGATCTATGCAATTCATCTTGGCTACTTCCAAGATATAAGCATTGTGAGTAGTGCTTCTGCTATGAATCTGAATATGTGTGTCATTATTATACAACGTATTTGGTTGTTTTGATGAGGCACCCGGAAGTGCTACAGCTTTTGCACGTGGAATTTTTATTTTCAGCTTTTTAAAGAATCGCCATCCCGATTTGCGGAGTTGTCGTGCAAGTGTACAGTCACACAGACAATGTGGAATTTCTCCCGTTTCCCAGATTTCCTCTCTGCTACTTTTTTCCCTTTGTCCTTCATACCCACACTTACTAGATTTCGTTGGAATATCAGTGCTGCTTATACTCGCATTTCTCTCTTGGGAAAATATGTTAAATTCTAACAGTACTTATTTTCCTTTGTATTCCTTTTTCTTAGGAGTGTCTATTCACTTCAATGTCCATACTCTGGGGGCTGGAGGAATGGCACAGTGCTTAAAGTGCTTGCCTAACAAGCATATATCCTTGGGTTCAATTCCCCAGCACCACATAAGCTGGGTGTGGTGGCACACCTCTGTAATCTCAGCACTTGGCAGGAGGTAGGATTGCTGCGAGTCCAAGGCCAGCAGCCTGGACTCCATAGTGAGTTCAAGACCAGCCTGGGCTACAGAGCAAGACCATGTCTCAAAAGAAATCATTAAAAAGAGTGGATGAACTGAAATGTCTATACTCTGACTCACAGGTTTCTTTTTTCTTTTCTTTTCTTTTTTCTTTTTCTTTTTCTTTTTTTTTTGAGGAAGGCTCTCAGTCTATATCTTGGCTGGTCCTGACCACTGTGTAGCCCAGACTGGCCTTGGAGTCACAGCATTCCTCCTGTCTCAGCCTTCTGATTGCTGGTATTACAGACATGTGCCGCCACACCTGACTTATGTGGTACTCGGGAATCAAACTCAGATACTTAATGCTTGACTTAGCACTAGCTAGACAAGCTCTTTAACTGCTGAACCATTTCTCCAGCTCCTGATACAAATTTATTTTGGATAATTTAAATATTTTTAGGTCTTTGTCAATTCTACGTATTAGTTTTCTGAGAAAAGAAGACGTCATGTTTTCCATCATGTTGGTTCTTCCTTCACTCTCTTGACTACAATTTTTCAATGCAAAAGCTTTTTGAGTAGATTCAATCTCATTTGATGAATCTTGGTGCTATCGCCCATTTAACAGGGAGTATTTTATGAACTCTAGACGGTTGTATGTCTTGAAGTGTTTTGCCTTTTTATTTATCTTGGAGCTGGATCAACGTTTTTATTTTAGTATCTACATCTTTAAATCATTTTTGCTTGATTTCAGCATAGGATGGAGAAAGATTCATTTTTCTCCTTGTGAATAATAAGGTTTTCCAGCATTGTTTGCTAAAGAGAATATCTTTTCTCTGATGCGGACTTTGGTCCCATACCTGGAAGGTCATTTGGCTGAAAGTGCTGACGGTTGCATCTGCCACATCTTCTCTATTCTATTCCATTGTTTCACGTGTCTGTTTGTGTATCCATACCATGTGGTTTTTATAGTTGTTGTTTTATAATATAATTAGAGGTTTAAAATTGCGATGCCTCCTTCTTTGTCTCGATGTTCAGAACTGCTTCCACTGTTCTGGGTCATTTCTGATTCCCAGGAAAAGCCCGAAATGCTTTTCCTCATTTGCAAAAATTATTGATATTATAATTGCATTGAATCTGTATATGAGTTTTACAGTCTGGCCATTCTGAAAGTGTTGTTGGCTATTTTTTTTTTTTTACAGGTTCTGGTACTCTATCCGTGTGTTTACATTTTGGGATTTTGATTAAGTTGCTTCATGAAGATTGGCTGTTCTGCCCAGGTTATTTGGTGTTCTCAATGCCTCTTGTACATCGACATACTCATTCTTACTCTGAAGTTTTGAAATTTTCTGCTTTATTGTTCTGAAAAAATTCAATTTACCTTTTGCATTGTTGTCTAATTTTTCATTCATTTCTATAGTCCTAAGGTTGCATTCTTTGAGTCATACAATATCTGTCATATTCAGATACGTTATTGTCTTCCTGACCTGAAGGTTTGATTGAATACAAGATCAACGACACCAACTTTGTCTTCAAGGTCTCATACTTGTCCTGTCCACAGTGCTCAAACTGGCTTCTCGCACTTTCAATTGAAATTTTCATATTCTAAATCACGGCTTGATTTTTTTTTTTTTTGCAAAATTTCAACTTATTTGCCAAATAGTTCTTTGTCTGTCTTCTATAAAGCAATCTCTGGTATTAACGTAATCTTACATAAACCTATCTTGCAGTATCAAAATAACAAATTAAATGCTATTACTATTCTGCCCTTAGCAATTAAAGTGAAACTTACACTTTTAATACATGTACCTAGACAAGGCTAATATGGATACATTGGAAAGTTCTGCTAAAGGCAACACTGTGGCATTGTTACAAATAGAAAAGAAAACCACACGAATGTTTTAGGCGTATCCAAAGAGCCAAAGGTTGAAATGCTCACTAGCCTATACTCGATAGTTGGAATTCATTAACACTTACTTGAAATCATTATTAGAATACTGAGAGTCTAGAAAGGAGGAACTGGAACACAGGGTTACTTTTTAAGAAGGAAGAGAAATAAGAAATTTTAAAATTAAGATAAAAATCCAGTTCAAAATCAAAGAAAATAAATAGAATTAGGTAAAAGTAAACAAAAGAAGAAAAGAAAAAAGACTAAAACGCCATGATTAAATAGTATAAAGAATTAATTTAATTTTTTTGAATTTAATTTTTGCCTGTGAATATTTTTGATGCTGTCTGGATCGGTAAGAGTCTACAAAAGAAAGCTGGGAAATGTGCCCACCTGTGCAATCCCTTACCTGCGTCACTGGTGATCTCATTCTCTGGGCAGGGGGTGCAGTCAAAACAACAGGGAACCCTTCCTTCCCGAAGGGTTTTTCTGAATCCTGGACCACAACTCTCACTGCACACAGAGCGGGGAGTCTGAGGGAAACCAGGTAAGACGTTCACTTAACCCTTTTTAACTAAAAAGGAGTTTAAGAAACTTACTCTCTAAGCTTACTTAAAACCAATTATTAGAATGACTTCCATAGCTTTGCAATGTTATATAACATGTCACCATTCAAAATTACGTTGAAATGAGTTCCTTTCCCATCAACAAGGAAGTTTTGATAAGAAAAATCTTCACATTGTAAACTGAGTGGTTAAATTTTACCCGTGGCCACTTCTCGTGAAAGGAGAGATACGCTAAACCCAAAAGACTGGAGTTATTTGTGGCTACGGAGAAGGCATTGCAAAGGCCACTGTAATCCTATTTAATATAATATTCCTATTATTTTTGCCCCAGCGCATTGCATTATGGTGCTTGTCTGTAATCCCAGCAGTCTGACACGCTGGTGTGGAAACATCACCAGTCCCAGCCCTCTCTCTTGGCAACTTTGAAGTTTTGCAAGACTGTTTTCAGATTGAAAATTATAAAAGGGTTGTGGATGTAGACTAGTGGTGAGCAACTAGATTCTATCTTAATACCAAGAAAAACACATTATAGTTAATCGCAAATTACCTCTGTCACTCCTGTGGCCCACTCCGTCATATTGTCAAAGAAAGATAATTGTTGATCATGAGAAAGGTGTGGACAAAACTGTCCTACCATCACTCTGAGCCGGAGACCTTCTGGGAAATTCCAGAAGTTGACGATGTCATACTCTGCTTCCAGTTTTCTGGTGTCATCCAAACTCATTTGGTCCCCAGCAGGGTTGTAAAATTGGACCTTTTTCAGAAACGGGTGCATCTGAAACATAGACATTGTCTTGGAATGACATGGTCTTCATTCGGCATAGAAAACACAAGTCAAGAAAATCCCGGGATTGCAATTATCCCTTTTATCTCACACCGCATTAGCACAGACATCCAATGTAGGAGAACACATCAAACCCAAGGGAAAACCAAGCTATCAACTTCCAAATCATCACTTGGCTTCAAGAGAAAACCCTCCAAGCTCACGGGAACAGAAGATGTGAACTCAGGTGCACTCAAGCATGGGTATCAAGATGCACACACACCTGTTCTCCAGTGGAGCTCAGAGGCTCCACCTGCAAAATAAAATTCTCACTTCCAAACATGCATACAACATTAAGTAAGAAAATTCACATATCATATGCACTATAGTGCTCAATACATTTTGAAGTATATTAAAATACAACTTCCTCTGTGGTTCTGTACAAGCTTGCTGAGACACTCTTACGTGTTTTCTGTTAAAACTTCCATGGGGCTGGGATCAGTGGTGCTGCTTTGTAATTCCCCATTCTCTGGGCCTCAGAAAGGAGGTTTGCAAGTTCAAGCTCAGCCTAAGGAGCTCAGCGAAGTAGCGAGACCCCGCTTCAAAACAAAATGTAAAATTAGGCACAAAATGTAACTTACTCTGATGACCCTAGGCTTAATTTCAATAACAGGTACAAATGCACAGCACACACCAGCACGCACAGGCACACATGCACTTCTATGCAACCAAAACATTAGATACCCAAAGTGTTGATCCTAGGAAAACCAAAGCGTTGATCTTGGCTAAGAACGAGTTCTCCGCAAGACGAAAGAAAGAACACGTAGGGACTGAAACAGGTGGGAAAGAAAAATCATTGAGACGCAATATGTAATTGCCCCAATTTCTCACATCGATGGTGATATTGCTGCTTCAAAAATAAAAATTAATAATTTTGAATAAAAGAAAAAACTAACACGTTATAGTTTCACTTGCGTCTTTTTTTTCTGGTTGATAATTTCCACCAAGATTTCTTTCTGACCAAAAAGCTAGGATAAAGCCTCTTGCTATTTTGAAAAAAATATTAGAAATTGTTTGGACAATCTGTCCGATTTTCAAAAAAATAAAAATCTTGCCTCTAGGAGGCTCAGGCAGGAGAATTAAAGTTTAATCTCAGCATCTGATCGTGACACTGCCTCAAAGTTTAAATAAAGAGTCCTGGGGATGCTGCTCAGCACAGAGGCCCTGTGTTATATCTCCTGCCTCACAAGAACAAAGAAACAATTAAAAACCATCTTCATGACAGTATAATCCATTCAAGACAAGAGGCATTACCTGCCAAGCAGAGAATACCATGGCGTCCCAATCTCCCCCTGGCTGCGTTTGCACTTGCTGACGCAGCATCTCCTGCAGGGCGTGGGCCACGGCGTACACGGCGTTGTAGATGTTGTAGCTGCCATCGCTCATGGCTGGGTCAAAACGATTCACGGGCAGCCACGTCAGAGAGGCATTCAGCGCACAGTCCTTCAGGGCGCAGTCAGAATCTGATATGGAGCAACCGAAACTCTTGAACCAATACAGAGCCAGGAGATTGTCTTCTGGGTATCTGGAAGGGTTGACTGTCTGGAGAAAATTTTGGAAACCGGAAATCTTCTTGTGGTGGTGTGAAAACATGAGAGTCCCGTGGAATGAGTCAAGTATGAAATTTCTCCCAGCCATGTCCGCGTGCCACTGTGAGTTGGTGACCCACACTCGCCACGTCACTAACTGCTGTCCCATGTGATAGTTGACATCTTTTCGACTATCAGTGTCATCGTAAATGGCCACCACATTCACTGGGGATGTTTCCCTGCTCAGGAAATCATGTGTGGTCAAGACATAGGACATGGAATAGAAACTCGAAATCATTTGCACGAACGCGACACAGACTCCGTTTCTGTCCATCTCTCCCCTCATGTCTGAGAGAAACTGAAGCCCTTTCTGGCCTTCCGCAATGACCAGTCCCACCCAGGTCCAGCCGAAGTGGAGCATCAAGGAGACCATGCCGAGGGCCAGCGCTGTGTCCTTGGGGGCCATCTGGTAGAGGGAAGGAAACCGGCCCTTGTCACTCAGCCTGGGATTATAGGAGCCAAAAGAAATCTAAGGGAAGGAAAGTTGGAAGCAGTGTGAGGAGGAGGATTGGGATTCCGCAGCAGCAGGACACGCATGTTGCTTCCCTCTGCCTGACCCATCTCACCGCCTAAGAATGTGCCTGAAATAACTGATCAGATTCTGAGTGCGGTGAGCCGCTCTATGTGCATTGTCCTCTGCCTCCTGTCTGTGGCAGATGGAGTCAACGTGGGCACCTGCGCGGCCTGTGCATAGGTCCCCTTCAAGGTCACACACTGACAGCTGGTAAACCCATGAAGAAATAAACCCACGTGTATCTGACAAGGGCAGCAAAGGAAACACTGTTTCATCTCTCTCCAGCCCCTCTCACCTGGGGAGATCTGTAGAGTTCCAGCAGAGTTCCAACTTGGGCAGCTGTTTCCCATGATGCTCCTGTCATTGCCACCACAGAGGCGCTTCCTCTCCGGCAGGTGTAGTTGGGCATTTCATACTGTCCTGTGAGCAAGATCAGGGAGCTCTCCAAGGTCCTCCAGGAACTGTGCAGGGTGTTGTGGAACTCGTAGCCCAGAGTTAGGTTGGGTAGAAGGTGAGGATTTTCATTGATCTCCTTGATGGCAAAGATGAGGGCTAGAACATTCTGGTAGTTGTTGAACATAGGCCTACATACAAGACACAGAAATCTTTTTTTTTAAAGGACTCTATCCGCGATCATCTTTTGCAATACCTTGTAAGAACTGAACACGTATGTCTCTTTCATAAATGTATGCATTAAATCCTAAATCTGAACACAATGGCTAAAACGTTGACTTATTGGAGATGAAATACAAAAGAAGACAGGTGTATACCTTTGGAATATACGATATTTGGTTAGGTGTAGGTCAGCGCAAAGGGAATGGAGGGTTTCGCATGGTTGAGATTTGCCATGTTATCGGAATGCATTCTTAGATAAACGTGGTATATTACACACCAGTATAAGGCATATTTGTCACATTGTATCTTTTTACTAGAGACTCATACTTTTTATTTGCACTTAATATAGACTTTGGAAATGTTACACAAGCCCAAATTTGAGTTGTTTCCCTGTTTGAATTCTTGTTCATAAACCAGCAGAAATGACCCTCAACATCCACAAGGGATGTGATCTTGGAACTGGCAAGGCATGAGCAGTTCAGCAGTTCAGTCAAGAAGTTTTGCTGGGGGCACAATGCACTGGGTAAAGCGATTGCCTGGCAGGTGCCAGGCCCCGGGTTCAACTTCCCAGCAATGCATTAGCTGGGTGTGTTGGCACAGAACTCCCAGCACTTGGGAGGATGAGGCAAGAAGATTGCCATTGGTCTGTGGCTCGCCAGATCTACACTGTGAGCTCAGGACCAGTCTAAACTACAAAGGGAGAACCTGTCTATAAAAAATAAAATCAGGCAGACAAATAAAAAAGAAGTCTCTCCAAGGAGACAAGAGCCTTGAGGTGAGGGGGGCAGTGGCAGCCACTGGAAGCCAACACTGACTTATTGGGAGCAGCTATGGAAACTAACCCTTCTACATGTATGTGAAGATTTGCTCTAATGCTCAATTCAATGCATTTGTGGTAACGAAACCCTGGAAGCAAGATGGAAAAGTGAAACAGCTGTAGATGCTTTGGTTAACAAACATTGCGTGAGTCTAGTTACTGTTAGTTAAATTTCCTGGTCACAATCACTAACCAAGTTGCCATCAACCTGAAGTGAACAGGTCACAGCTGAGTCCAGGCACAATCATTTAAACTGGGACTGTTTGCAGATTTCTGTACAGCAATGTGCAGAATTATGCCGGACTTTTTTTTTTTGTAATTCCTGTGGCACTAGCACTTATGTTCAAATGGACCACATCCTCCATCAAAAATGTTAAATTGAACTTTCCTAGGTAATACTGACATGTATAAAAATACGTTGTTTCAAAAGTAAACCTTCTTTTCCCAAAGTTATTTTTCCCTTTTTTCCTGATTATGTCATAAAACACTGTCTGAGTTTCCTATGCTTCTCGCTATCCCCTGACCATTAAACTGTTTTTTTTTTTAACAGGCACACACTAGTTTTCTGATACCCAGGTCTGGAGAGAGACACTCAGCAATGCAGACCTGGTGCCCTGAGCAAGGGAGGGCAGAGGCGAGGTGAAGGGAACATCCAGGGCCTCTCCCCACCGCTCCGGTCAGAAATACACCCTCTCTCTAGCACACGAGGTGCCTGAGAAGTTGAGACAGCAGAGACTAACTTCCCTTCCTCTGGGACAGACGTTTTCTCCTTCACCAAGCCCGACTCTTCAATGAACATTTTTTTTTTCAACTGCAACTTTGCCTTGGGCCACCTCAAGTGATGTCTGTCGTGTGTAATATTGTCCTTTAGCAGGTGTTAGAGCCTCAGGGCAGCCGTACCTGACTCAGCTGCCGAAAATCTCCACACACCTGACAGGGACTAAGCAACAACTGGTATCTGCGGCTGTAAGACGCAGAGTTTGCACTTTCCGCTCATCGAAACCCACAGGCAAACCTGGGTACAACTGCGAGAAAAAGCGGCACAGGTCACGTGTTGCGACACCGGCTAATCATCCCAGCTGCTACGAAGGACGAGGCAGAAGGGTCTCAACCCAGAAGTGTGCTCGCTTGGGCAGCCCGTGTACTACAACACGGGAAATGACACAGAGAAGATGGTCATGGCTCCTATGCAAGGTGGATGCACAGTGGCCAAGGGGTTCATATTGGACAAAAAAAGAACGCAGACGTTTCTGCCAACATGACAAGACTCACTCTTAAGTTACATATGAGCAAGGGGAATAGTTCACGAATAAACAATATCCGCTAAGAGGAGGATCTACAGAATACGAGACCAGTGCAGACCATTTCCTCAGCAGGAAGGGCATCCAGTACCCACCCCGGCACCCCTGCTCCCAGAGCGGGCAGATGCTACTGGCGTCTCGCTGGGTCCCACGTCTGACAAAGGACATAGGCAGACACTGTTTCTTGGAACAACTTTTTGTTTCCATTAGATCACAGATCACCTGCTGAAATCCTTGAACCTTTATTAAAGCTTTTTTTAAAATTGTGGTGCAGAGGAATGAAACCAGGGTCTGCATTGTGAGCTACATCTTAAACCCAGTTCCTTCTCACTTTGAAAAAAAAAAAAAAAAAAAGACGTGCTGAGTTTGCCAAGATAACCACAATGGGTTCAAAATGGCCACGGGCCTGCCTCAGGTTCTTACAGTGCTAGAATTAGAAACTTGCACCGGTGGAGCCCACTTGGAGGGTGCCTCTAACAGCCACGACCACTGCTTTGTGTGGCAGCTCCGGGCAAAAGAAGGACGCGTGGAGTAGACTAAGGGACACGATAGTGTCTGCCTCAGTGTCCAACCCTGCAGAGCAGAAGCCAAGAGGACTTTTTCTAAAAAGTAAAATTTCTTCCTACTACAAGAAGGTGACGAAAGGAGGAAAAACACAGAAAGACAAGTGTTCGGAGAAACAAGATGAAAACAGCAGGGAAGGTGGTGATCTGTCCTCCCACAGACCCCTCGGACAGCTCCCACCCTCGCAAAGCACAAGAAATACCAAAGTCACTTACTCTGGGAGATGGAAGTCCTGGCTTGGCTTCATACTAAAAATACCAGTGAAGTATAAAAAACCGAAAAGGGAAAAAAATCCCCCAATCACCACGTCTCCCTCCTGGCGCACGCTGGTGCCCCGTGTGAGGAAACAGTCCTCATTGTCTGAGTTGGAGTCCGAGAAAAGTGGCTGCAGGACAAAGAACACGATGACCACAGGGGGCATCTCGACACGTCTGCAGAGCTTGCAGGGTCAGCCAGGTGAATTAAGTACATGTATCGTGTGTGTGTGTGTGTGTGTGTGTGCGCACGTGCGTGCTTTCTGTCAGGGACTGGGGTGGACACCCCAGTGGCACTGGTTTCTTTCAGCTGAGCCTCCTTCCTGTCTCCAAGGGAATTTGCTACATTTTGTCCCTGGGGCTCAGCATCTGAGGTCCTTGTACACAGGAAAACATGTTGAAAAAGCGACTTGGGGATCATCTGTCCTTCATGCCAGGACAATGATCTCATCTAACTCTGGGGACACCTGGTCTTGGGCAGGCTTGGTCCCAATGTTGTGTCAATAAGCGACTCCCGTGGGTGTCATCGGCGTGGTGCAGATCGATCAGAGGATTCAGTGTGGGGTCATTGCTGAAGTGGCTGGAAGTGATACAGGTTTAGCCCAGGATTGTACAGCTCATGTCCTCCAAAGATCGGAACAGGGCGTGCCAGCCTCACACTCCACGGCTCCGAGCAGCCATGGAACATTCCATCCTTAACTCATACTTTGTGTTTTGTTTTAAGTTCCATAAGAGTTGTGCTCTGGGACTCTCATATCAGAGAGACCATTCGATCTTTCACCTTCTGCTTCTGACTCACTTCACTAAGCATGACCTTCTCAAGTTTCTACCATTTGCCCGTAAAAGCCTCCACGCTGTTGGACTTTACAGATGCATAGTATTCCATTGTGTATAAATACCACAGTTTGTGTATCCACTGGTCTGTTGACGGGTATTTTGGTGACTTCCATATTTTAGCTATGGTTAGTTGTGCTGCTATGAACACGGGTGTACATATGTCTCTGTTATGTGTTGTTCTGGCCCCTTTGGATATATTCCCAGGAGGGGTAATATACAGGTATTTCGTGGAGCCAAATGGGTGTGATGGCGAGAGTCATGGGGGATAAGGAGGGATGTGAAATAGCGAAAAAAAGGAAGGAATTGGAAAAAAAAAAGGGGAAGGAATTGTAATGGCGATGCCATACCTATGTGCACATCCACGTTCACTGTAACCGTTGTGTTTCACATATGTATCCTACGAAAAATGGGGAAAAACAGAACCAACAGGAGGGAAATAAATTTCTACCACTTTCACCCCAGACAGAAAGCTAATAACTAGAAAATGAATGTGCTTCACTGGGTTATGCACGGATGGTCCCGGGTCTGGGTCTGGTTCCTTCTGACCGGGCACACTTCCTGCTCCCTGCTCAGGTTTCCAACCGCCAGATAGGAAGTGTCACTCTGCCGTACGAAGCCCGTCTCCAAGCTGTCTCTGTCGTGAGCCAACTGTGGACAGAAACCGTGAGAAAATTACACCTGTTCCTTCACGTGCGAGTGTCGGGTATGTTCTCAGAGATGAGGAAAGTGGCACGATTACTCTCGCGCCACTCCTGCATTTAAGAAAACCTTTTCATTGACTACATGATCTTAACATCTAATGAAAATGACATTACAAGTTAATGGTAGTTAATTTATCAAAACACAGGCACGTACAGTAAACTTAAAATGCTCCAAATAGTAAATAATACCCCAAACACTGAAAACAATGGGGCACAACATGAGTAATTGTTGTTTCCCAAAAGTAAATATTAACGTTATTATTAACATGCCTGAAATTTAATCAGGAAATAAAACACAGGAAGCTTAACAGGAATCAAAATTTTACCATGACCTCGCTAAAATTCTGAGAAATTTAGAATTATCATTACTTGCTTTGATCTACTAGAAAATATGGCTTTATTTATTTGTTTCATTTTTGAGATAGGGTCGTGCTACATAGTCCAAGCTGGTCCAGAACCCACTATGTAGTCCAGGCTGCTGATCCTCCTGCCTCAGCCTCCCAGGTACTGGAATTACAGTCATGTGCCGTCATGTCCAGCTCCTGTGTCGGTATGGGAATCAAATGTAGGGCCTTGCACGTGCTAAACAAGTGCTCTAACCATTCTAATACTCCCCCAGCCCAGGTGCATGGCTTTCAAAAGTGACTTACACAAAATACCTGGTGCCCAGCATACCAGGCTTTCCACTAAAAACGAATATAGAAATGGAAAGCTCGTGATCAGAAGCAAAATGAAGGAACCACAGTGACATTTTCGCAGACGAACGATGACAGCAAATAATTAAGGGACAGAAAAGACAACAGACTCAAACAACTGAAGGAAAAAACCGAGCAATTTGGTCAACAGTGATAAAATGGCCTATTTTCTTCATAAAACCTAAACCTGAGTGGAGATACGAGAGGTGAAACTTTTTCTACTTTTCTGGTACTGAGAACTGAACCCAGGGTCCCGCTGACATACAGCACCAGTTCGTATTCGTTTTGATTTTAGACAGGCTGCTGGGACTCACAATTTCCCTGGCTGCACTAGAAATTGACATCATGTGGCATCAGTCTCACAAATTGCATAAAGCACAGGATTGCACAACCAGGCCTGCTGAACACGGTTTTCTTTAGAGAAAAAAAAATCCTAAAGTATTTCAGGAAAAAATACACCAGAAAGCTTATTATGTGCATTGTACATGTAGATATGTGTATATACTTAATGAGACACTTATGTATTTAAAACAAGCGCAATCTGTCCACATAGGCAAATATGAAATACAAGATGATTAAACAAGCACAAGTGGAAAGATACATCCCGCAATGCATCAAAAACGTCACTCCTGCTCGCGGACCGGGTGCTCCCCAAGGGAATCGATTACCCGGTGTACTGCCAGCCAGAGTTCCAGAGTTCAATTTATCACCAGAAAATGCTTTTTGATTTGTTATTCGTTTATTTTATTAGTTTCATTTGTTTCTGGCGGGTCTTGGTATGTCGTGGAGGCTGGCCCTGAGTTCACGATGAAGCTCAGGCTGGACCCAACTCGTGGTGATGATCCTGCCTCAGCCTGCCAAGGGGCTCCACCACACTTGGCCACTGCTGTTAGTTATGAATTTAACAGAAGAAACTAAAATTATAGGTGCGTAATAAACTTCAAATGAAAGAAACAATTGGCACAAGGCAGACCATAACATTGTTAGGGAGAGAAGTAACAGCCAGGCTTCCACTGTAGGAAATTCTACGCCACACTCTCATGTGTGAAGAGAAATGCTTTGCCCCAGAGTCTAATTGCGAAAAGAACAACGTATGTCTAATGTTGAGGCTTTTTTCTGCCTTGAGTGCATTTTGTTTTTTAATCGATGCAGAGAATTCTTCTGTGCTCTGAACAAAATAACATAGCACTTGGGAGCAAAGATGCAGCCCAGAAGCCCCGCGCTAGAGGCCAGGATGGAGAAGACCTCCATGGCCACCATGGCCTTCCCCTGGGTGCTGTGGTACACGGGCAGGAAGGTGACCCACACGCTGCAGAACACCAGCATGCTGAAGGTCAGGTACTTGGCTTCATTGAAGGTGTCGGGCAGGTTCCTGGCCAGGAAAGCCACCGTGAAGCTGCC
>PVKB01001540.1:283461-398663 GCA_004027205.1 Ctenodactylus gundi | reverse complement strand
GCTGGGCAATAGATCACTAAAATTTATTCTCTCTTGCTTAAGTGAACATTTGTTTTGAAGATGATGTTATGTCAATATTTGTGCATTTGTGGGATTATTCAAAGAAAAAAGCATAAAATGGCAGCTGTTTGAAGCAGTGAACATTGAGACACGTGTGAAAAACCAAAAAAAGCAAGACAAAAACTATGAGAGTTTATTAACAAATATTAAAAAATACACTTTCTGAAAAGAAGAAAGCCAACTTTCTGACCCAGGTGTTTCAAGTATTCTTTTCTTTTGGGCCTCACATCTTTACAGAATGCACTGTAGTAAGCTTTGGACAATGAAGCACGTCTTCAGAAATGTTTATTCATGTCTTCAGCGTCATCATATTGGCATATTATTATAACACTGTCTTATATTTGAGGATTTGAATTATGCCGATAATTTGCCAACTGACCCTTCTCATTTGCCAGGCACTTTTCTGTTACAATATTTATAATTCAAATATTTAGTAATATTTTATGTAATTTTGCCAAGTCCTTTTAAGAACTCCGTGATTTTGTAGTTATCCTGGTTCACAGGTGAGCTCTTGGAGCCTGGGAACTGTCAAGCCATAAAGACCTGGATTGTGGAATCGTGTATCAGAGAGCTGAAGTCTGAACCCACGACCTCCTGGGAGTGCTCCTCCCCTGTGCTGTGTCTCCTGTAGCCTCTGGCTCCATTCTGAGGATTGGGCTTTTCTTCAGTTGCTTGGTCATAAGACACTAATTGCATTCTAAGAAAGGCAGGTCAGAACTTTGCTGAAGGGAGTGCAAGCAAATGTTTTTGTTTGTGTTCTTAGAAACTTCTTGAAATAGGAATACTCTCACAGAATAATAAACATGGATTCTCAGACCTTAATCTATTAACTGTTGCCATTACTGGTGGCAGCCTCTCTTTTTCCTATTTTGCTTGCTATCAGTGTAGAGAATGTACCCGTACCCCTCAATTACCTCGAAGTCTTATGTTGACAAGAGTGAGGACAGCCGCTGACCGTATCCTACACCAAGAGGAGGCCTTAGTTACCTTTTTATTGCTGGAACGTAATAGCTGACCCTCACAATTTAAGGGAGAAAAGAATTATTTTGGCACAGTTTCAGGAGGAGTTGGACAATCATGGGGCCTGGCGGTGGTGGGAAGGGTCTAGTAGAGAACAGCGATTCATTAAGAGGAAGAATCAGAGGCGGGTAGAAGCTCAGGCATGAATATCTCCCTCCAGGCCACACCCTCAGTATCCACCAGGCCCTCAGCAGCCCGTCACACCTGCAGTGATCCCTCACACTGTGGGGATCCACCCTTCCTGACCAGGCCCCACCCACCTCTTAACAGCACATGGAAAAAATGGATTTACTCCAATGGGTGAAGCACCTTCCAAACACGCGGCCTTTGGAGGACATTCCACATCCAAACCATGGCAAAAGAACTCTCCTAAAACGAGGTCATGCTCACGACCTGGTGAAAATGTACCAGCTCCTTCCCTACCCTAGCGAAGTCATAAAAGCTACTCTTGTTTTCTTGTAATCGGGCCGGCCTGATTGCTCTCAGTCCCTTTTAGCTACTGAAGTTGAATCCTTTGCCTTATTTTCTCTCCCTTTCCAGTTAAAGCCTTTGCTTTAAGCTTGTGCTGTTGTGCCAGTTTTCTTAAAACAAGTTCTCACACATGCTTGTATTACTGATCACTTAATTTTTTCAAATATTTTCACACATTGCACAAAATAAATTGGAACTTATGATTTCTATTCAAAACATCCTCAAAAATTGGCAACAACCATCGTAGTGGAGGTATTTACAGCCATGTTTTCCTTTGGGGAATAAGCGAGTGTTAACGTCAATATGTGTATTTAACATACTTATGTTGAGATCTGGGTTTGTTATCCACAACAGCTCCTACCTCAGTTTCAAAACAGTACATGATTCTTACCCAATATTTTATCTAGTACAGCCGATTTGTCAGCCTCGGATGTTCTTGGGGAAGGCGGTGGCTGTTTCTCTCTGGTATCTATTGCCTTAGTTCTAGCACTCTCCCTGAGAAGGGAGGAGCTCGGTGGGCACTTACATGTTGAAGGGCCACTCTCCACCCCAGTGGGAGGGCACCACATGGCCATCTGGACCTCCTATGTCTGTTCAATGCAACAATACCCAAGTAACCTGTAAGCTCTATTTTTCCCTCATTTTATTGATACGTATAAGTGTAAAATTTAAGGTTTACAGTGAAGTTGAGCATTTTGCACACATACATATCTTGTCAAGGTGACAAGGACTTTACCACTCTCTTTTGTCCCTCTTCCTTCCCCACCCCTGGGAATATATCCAAAAGAGGTCAAAACAACACATAACAGAGGTACATGTATACCCATGTTCATAACAGCACAACTAACAATAGCTAAAATGTCGAAGTCACCAAAATACCCATCAACTGACCAGTGGATGCACAAACTGTGGCATTTATACACAATGGAATACTATGCATCTATAAAGTCCAACAGCGTGGAAGCTTTTGCAGGCAAATGGAAGAAACTAGAGAACATCATGCTTAGTGAAGTAAGTCAGAAGCAGAAGGTGAAACATCGAATGGTCTCTCTGACATGAGAGTCCCAGATCACAACTGTCTCATGGAACTTAAAATGAAAAACAAAGTGTTTGGCAGAAACTTGTTTAGGGCTGTAAGGACAAATACAAAGCAAAAACAACAGGCCTAATTTTCCCTAATGAAAACAATGGAACAGGTTGTTTTCCTCTTTCATTTTCCTTGATCATTTATCTTAGAAAAGATATATATCTAAATACTTCCTCTTCTCTTTGAAATGCTCCCAAATGCTTTTGGAAACTACAAACATTGGAACCAACATTTAAAATGTACAGACTTATGACCCAGGAATTTTCTTCTCAGGATCCTTGGAACCTTCCCTTTGAAATGTATGCAGGAAAAGAGCAAGGATTGAGTAAGGGTTATGTGGGCAGAGGGAGCCCAGATACTGTGGTCCTGTTGGCACTGCGTGTTGTCTTTGCTTTAGTGTTAATCAAAGTCGTCAAAACTAGAGTGGCAATAAAGTTCACAGGCAAAGGCTTTAATTGAAGGCGAGAGAAAAAGAAAAAGACTCAGCACTTTGGCTTGAGTGGTTGCTGAAAGGGCAACGTCTTTCACATCTTTCTCCTTCCTGTTTTTTTTTTTTTTTTGAGACAAGGTCTCATTCTGTAATCAAGGTCTCATTCTGTAATTCTTTTTTTTTTTTGAGACAAGGTCTCATTCTGTAATCCTGAGCTCACCATCTAGCCCAGCCTGGCATTGGACTCACAGCAATCCTCCTGCTGCAGCTACCCAAGTGCTGGGATGACAGGTGTGTGCCACAATGCCCGGCTTTATGTGATGCTGGGGAATTGGGGACACGTTCTGATGTAGAAGATCAGCTTGCTTATTCCCAAAAGAATGAGGTTAGTTGTATGGGAAATGTAGCAGGCTAAGGCCCAGCTGATCCTTAGCTCAGTATTGGTTACATAACTACTGAGGAATCCCCATGACTCGAGGGGCAGTTCCATCCTAACAGTTGAATCTTCAAGACTTAAGGAATGACTTAGTTCCCTTCAGAGAAATTCTCCTGACTGGGACTGCCTCAGTCATGTGAGGCTTTATTGGCATCCAACATGGTCATAAGTTTAGGGCAGTGGAGACTTCTGGACATAGATATTTTCAGTCTTGACATGTGATCAAATCGGTTATGTAAACTTAAGGCTATTAAACCTTGTTCTGCCAACTGAGCATATGAAACCTGTGGCCTGTCATTTTTCTTTTTTTCCCCCTTGTTCTGAGTGAAAAGAAACTGTTTAGGGTGATGGGTTGCAGGCTGGACACACCTGGTACTTCTGAATAAACCAACATGCCTATTTGTAGAACAGAGAAAGATTTGACAAAGAAATTTTAAAAAAGGCTAAGCTTTGCTCTGATTTTAGTTAACTATAAAACATCTGTAGCCTCAGGTGAAGAGCCAAGCTTTTTAGCAAAACCACTTTAAAATCTCTGTGTGTCTTAGGAGAAAACAGAAATCACACTTCTAATAAGAAGCAGGTTAAGAGTGCAGCAGTTTGTTTATCCTCTGTCTCTAAGGTGGTTGCTGTGGGCTTTGTGCTGCTGAGCACTGAGTTCTTGTATCACAATGTGTAAGAATGAAAGAAGGCAAGTCGCAAAGTGAGTAGCTTATTGGAAAGATAAAGTCAGAGAGAGTTGAGCTCCCAAGAGTTGGGAGATGTCAGGAAACAGGTTGCCGAGGAAGGCTTTTTGTCTAAGGGATACAGGGGCTCTGAGCAGAATTTAGCCTACTGGAAGGGCTTCCTGCCTCTTCTCCTGTCTTCTTAATCCAGTCTCTCCACCTCTGCTGTGTGCAAGCATTGACACTATCAGTTGCATGATGTCATGTGCGTGATCACATGCCAGCCATGCAAGCCTTATCCCAGGAGTGGTCACGCTCTTTTCAGATACAGTTGGCGGATCTGCATGTACTCCTGCAGGCATGTCTGTTACTCTGTAAAACAGCTGTACCTGGTGGAATCTTTTCTTCCTCCCTCTCTCTCGCTGTCCATTTTTATCTTGATTTTAGCTCCTCCGTTCGCTCCCTGTGGATCCCAGTCCTTCTCTGCCTAGTTGGACCCTCTACTTCTGTCCTACTGTTTCTGTGGTGGTCTCTATGCCACCAGGAGTTCTGCAGCTCTCCTCCTTCCTCCTAGTCTGCAAGCAGTGACGTCTTGGTAAGACATACTCTCATCACCCCGCCTCTGCCATGCCGAGGAACGGCGCCTTTAGCCTGCAGCTAGACTCCAGCAGCCTCTGTCTTGGGCCTCTTGGGGAACACGATCTCTGCCTATACTCTTCATTTCCTAAAGAGATGTCCTTTTCCTGGTTTCTTCCCTCATTTATTAAGCTCTCGAGTCACATGAATGGCCTCATGGGCTTCTTTGAGTGTCCCACCTACCAATTTTTTTGTTGATGTCTTAACCCTCCAGCATCGCAAAATGTGGCTATGTTGGAAGACACAGCCACCAAGCAATGAATGTTTTAAGAGAAAGTCATTAGAATGGGCCCAGTCCAAGGTGCCCAGTGTTTGTATATGAAGAAAAAGTTAGGGCGCAAAGAGGAACAGAGGGGTGGCTATGTTATGGCTCTCGGAGAAAGCCACTATCAGCCTCAGAAGGAGCCTCAGAAGAAACGACCTTGCTAATATCTTGATCTCAGATGTGCAGTCTCCAGAATGGTGCTAAAATAATGTTTAGAATTTGAACCACCCAGACCGTGACACTTGGTAGTGGCACCCTTAGTGGACTCATGCGATGATTCGAGGCTTTTCTCAGTGGTGCTCTCTGATCACCTTTTTTTTTTGAAACGGCCTCACTCTGCTGCTCCTGAACTCGCTATGGAGCACGGCAATCCTCCTTTCAGCCTCCCGAGTGCTGGGGTTACAGGCATGCACCACCATACCCGGCTTACGTGGTGCTGGGGAATCAAACTCGGGTTCTCAGTGCTTGACTTAGTGCTTGCTAGGCAAGTGCTTTAACTGTTGAGCCATTCCTCTAGCCCCTAACTTGTATTTTTAAAAGGTTATGATGCACACGATATATTCAAGTTTGATGTAAACATTACGCAATGCATATACACATATTAGTAAAAAGTGAAAAAGTGTATGGTGTTTTAAACTAATACATAATAATTATACAAATTTGTAGATGTTACAGTGTGTATCTCAATACAGGTATACATTGTTTCATGAGATAATCATGGCTTTTATCATATCTGTCATCCCAAACATATCAAACACAAGAGCTCTTCCACCAATGAGCATATTTGGTCATGTGAGCTCTCAGAACTTCCACTTTAAATAGCACAAAATATCACTGCGCTCATTTTCTGATCCTCCTTGTCTTCTGTTTAGTAGAAGCAGGGTTATAACATTTTGTGAAACATATGAAAATCTTCATTCTTTTCTGTACCTGGCCTATAAGTGCACATCATGGTGGTGGGTACTAGTGACCTAATAGAATAAGTTAGCTTTTTAAATAGCTTTTTGAAAATAGTGCTTGCTTTTTTTTGAAGTGGAAATATTTCCTGTCAGAACTGCTCCAAATTTTTTGAGATTGTGTTATTAATGCCACGATTCCATCTGTGCCAGAAACTAAGAAAGGGAAGATATGTGCTGGTAGAAGAAAACTTGTAATTTCTTTTGGCTTCCCCTTACAATCTTGATTTTGAAACTTATTCCAGCCATTTGCTTAAAATAACTTCTCGAGTACCATTCCTAGATTGATGGGGACAGTGTGGGCAGGAGAAGAAAGGTCTTGTTGCACCAGGTAGAAATATTTTTGGGTGAAGTTTGATTTGTGAGTCATGGATGAGTTCACTCCAGGCAGGAATAAAGCATTTGATTAAACTGCCACTTATGGGGATCATTAGACTCCTGCTGTGCACGCTTGATTGCTTGTGTGCTTAAAGCTGGCATCTCATTTGTGAGGCACTGTGGCAGGACTTTTGAGTAGAACGGAGCCTCTTGCTTCTTCTCCCTCGCTTGAGGTTCAGCACACTGCCCTGTTTGTGAAGCTCAGGGAGATCGTGAACACAGTTGCTCATGGAATGGCTGCAATGATAATGATATCATGGGAAATCAGGACAGTTATATTGTCGTCCTCTGTAGAGCTGGCTGGAGTGACGGTTGTTAAAGGACACACTTTTGGGTGGTAGTTTAATACTTGCCTTGGATGACGATGCCTAGCTGGAGTGAGCGCGAATGCACACAGAGCTGTCTCCAATTCCCCGTCTCCACGCCAACATCCTCGTATTTGTTTCCTGATGACATCCTTGCTTGATTCTTCCGGAACTTCGGTTACCACACAAGCTTAGGCAGGTTTTCTTCTTGCTATCTTGACAACAATATTTTTATTCTCTCTAAAGAAAATACAAACGCATCTCTGTGGTGGGTCGTATTTCAACCTGAGCTTGTAAATGTTATTATTAAATATTTATCAAAATTAAATAAATGATGTCATGAATTACCACTGATGAAAGATTTCTTTCGTGCTGGGCTCCTGGTCCAGGGAGCGATCAAGCCGCAATTGCATGTGTCATCCGCTAGGTGGAGTAACTGGAGAAAACATTTGCATTCAGCTTTATAAATAATTGACGAAATAAATAATGAGTTCTTGGTGGATCTGCGGATAAAGTGATGACTGTTTGCCTTCTTTGACAACGTTGGTGGAAATCTTGGGAATGAAATATTAGCTTGACAGCCTCCTATCTGCCCAGCAAAAAATCAATTATTTTTCTACATAAACATATTAGGAAACTTGACTGAAGTTTAGGCAAACTTTATTTCATTTTATTTTGGAGCACCTTCTACCTTTCTGTGGGCAAAAATCCAAGAAAATGAAAGAGCAAAAATCAAAAGGTGTGTTCTCTTTTTGTCATTCAAGAAGCAGTCTTCCTCAAGGGATCTTCATCCTGTTTGCTTTTAAATCTAAAGCCATCAAAGCATTATACGTGAGATACCTTAGAAACAGAAGCAACAGCAGCGTGGTAATATTTGCTAGTCTTAGTACATGCTCCGCATATAGCATCAAGTATTTACATTGGTATCATATGATTGGGTGGCAGAGAAAGTGGCATTCGACTGTTAGACGACAGTGTGTAAAATCTCAAGCTTGGTGGAACAAAGGCCCCTAAGTTTAGCCACATGGCCCCCTCATTCTGGGCCCTGTCTCCTTCTTCTGTTCTTATAATAGGGTATACTCCATCTGGAATGATTTTCACGTGGAGTTTGACTGATTGAAACGTTGACTCAGGAATTCAGTCCAGTGTTACTGCTTAGAGTAGGTTTGACATTGACTTTCTTGATACTTCTACTTTCCAGTTTACAGTTTATTGAAATGAATCTTCTGCTTTAGCCGCAGAAGAGCATCCCTCACCCAGGGGGAAGAAGAAAAGGCCCTTTCAGACGGCAACTTGGCAAAGAGAGTAGCATTTAAATGCTTGTATCCTTGACTCAGCCATTCCACCTCTAGGTATTCGCTTGTACATATAGTCTAAGGAGTATGTATAGATCTCTTTATTGCAGTATTTGTAAAAGCCAGAACCTATTAAAAAAAACCTTCAAAGTTCACCAAGAGGCAAGTGGCTACAAGAATGACTACACTACATATAATAAATGTGTACAGTGTACATACGTACAATATGTACAATGGGATATGATGCAACTATGCAGATACACTTACATTTACTATGCTTATATTTACTGTGTTTCATTTATATTCACTCGTATATTGTCCATATATTGATATATTCAAAGACTATTCAAGAAACATCAATTGAAAAAATTTGCAGAGTAGCATTTGTGGTAGGATACCTGTACAGCATAGGAATATCTGGAAAGACACACAAAGATATTGTAATAGTCATCAAGAAATGGAAAGAGTGAAATACACATTTTCTCTTCATTTTTTATTTCTCTATATTAGCTCCATTCTCCGTGTGCCACCGCAGCCTGTCAATAAATTATTTTCAAAACAGGCTAGATTCACTTAGCTGGGTTTCTGTCTGAAATTCAGTACAAACATCCTGAGTCTCCCTGAGTGTTTTTTGATCCTTCTCCTTACAGCTTTCAGCTGCTATGTCCTCTTCATGATATAACATTGGAGCCTGAAGACGCTAAATTTGCTTTTTATATCAAGGAGCCAAGAAGGCTCTTGGTCCCCTGCGCTCTGGGCAGCTGCCTTCCTCCTCTCTGGTCGGTTGACGCACCCGCCTTTGTCTCCGCCCTTTGGCAAGCCTTGTCCACGCCACATGACAGCTGCTGCCTCACCATGGGGATAAAGCCTAATGGACCAGCAGTCAGTTTTTCCATTCTCTCCTTGGAACAGGCTGAAAGAGCAAGTGTGACGGATGCTTCTTTGCCACTTTCTCCTGAGGACACACCACTGACTTCACTGCTTCCTGACTCAAGGCCATACTGCAATATGGTGTGAGGGACGCTGGAAGCTGCTGACTCGTCCAAGGTCACAGAGATTGTCACTGAAATGCATTGAAAGCTCTAACTTCTGTACCTTAACTTTGCACTAGTCTGTCTGTACACTCAAAATTGAATTAAATGCTGTAAGGCTATGGCTCTGGAAATCCAGAGTTTTTCACATGGTGGGGATGACAGTGCCGGGCCTACTCACTCCCCTAATTAGAATATTAGCTACATGTGACCACAGGAAGAAAAGAAAAAAGGAGAAATATGCAATGTTGCCAACCTTCTCACTATACTACATTGCTGCAATCCTGCTTTACAATTACTTCTATCCTGATTTTCCCCAAATCTGCAGCAAGGATAGCACAGATGTGGGACCTGGTCAAGATGTTTGTGGCCTAGCTCTACAGAGTTCTTCAAACAATTTCACTTAGCAGGTTCAAAATGGCATCTCCCCAGTGGGCCACATCCATCACATTGACCCACACAGTTTGTAGAGAGCATCTTTCTGATGGATGCAGTGAGAGGAGCCTGATCTTGATGCATATGAGGACCTCACCAGGACACAGGGAAGCCTGTGTACCATGTGGTAGAGGCCAGAGCTGCAGTAATGACTTTCAATGGACTGCAGAGGGTCAAAGGAACCTAGACTTGTCAAGGATGATTCCTTTGATAAATTACAAGTCAAGGTTTAGAAACCCAGCTGCAAACTTCCTTGCATTTTTTTTTTTTTTTTACATAATGATCGGTGGGATTGGTCATTTGTTGCATTTTTCTCTTCTAGGTTCAATTCTTATTCTTCCATTATCAAGTAAGTAAAACCAAACTATCTTGTTATATAATTTGATTTTTATTTATTTCCCACCTTCCCAGGATTCTGAGTTTAGATGTGCTAACGTGTTGTGCTGTCTACCACCTGGCTTTCCCAGGAGCAAAGGCAGCAGCGGGGCTGGTGGCCAGCCTCCAGGCTCCCAGGGTGTTTGGCAAAGTTTGGATTAAACGTGCCAGAGGGAGAAAAGGGTGTTTCTTAGACACCGTCAGGGCAAAAGGCTTGTTTTGAATAGTGGCTACAAGATTCCTCAAGTAACACCGGGACTTTTATGTGAAGACTCCATTTCAAATGTTTGTTTAGTAATTTCCCGAAGCAGAAGTTGGTTAAGTAAAACAAACTTTCACTTAAACCACCATTGCCTTTATGCTGTGAGTTCTGGCAGCCTATTCCTAAATCCCTGGTCATGTAGCGGGGCCTTGTAGGTAGCCCTCTGAATTCATTCTTGGTGCCTTGGCTGTATTTACTGTGAACACTCATTCCTTCCTCGCTTGGACTTGTGAACACCCCGAGGAATCATACCCATTATAAGTGGATACTGACGGAGAGTGTCAAACTGAGATTTCTATGGCCTCGTGAGGAGCTCTGGGAAATAGTTTGTGCTCCAAAAAAGAAGGGCGACAAAGCAGCTGGCTGCAGGCTGAACACGCTAAAGCGTGTCGTGGGACAAGAGGTCCTCCTTCTCTCTTCTCCGTCATGAAACAGTTTTGCAAGCCGCCATGATTTTTCTCAAGGTCTTTTATGAAGACTCTCCTCTCTATTTGGAACCACTATATAAGAAAACATATCCTACGTTTGAAACTCTTGTGCTTTGCACTTACTGGTAGCCAGTACACATAGCATTTAACATATTCCTAAATATGTTCAAAAATTTGAAGGGCAAATGGCAAAAAAAGATGAGTAGCTATGTTCCAGTCTCTCCAACCAAGTCGAGAGATGCATTCTGTGGTTTCCTTTATTTTTCATAACCACAGTAATCTCTTTGCTTTTGCAGCTTAACTGGCAGTGGATGTCTTTCGTGATTAATTAAACGAATTCAGGTCCACTTCAGCATTTAAATAATCACAGCTGTTGTTTAGTGCATTGCATCCTAAAAGCAACAGAAGCACTTGCTTTAAAAGCCTTCCATGCCAAGACACCCCAAAATGCATTTAAAGAGAATGGTTATTTTCCTGGGCAATAGAAATTTCTACGTCACAGTGACAGGGCATTTGTGCTTACTGAAGAACCTTACTGTTACTGGAGCTAGGGAAATTTGATTTCTCCAGCCTGGAGCCCACTACTTTTACAATGGAAATAGTAGGAACTCAACACAGGAGAGATAATTCTGGAAGCTATGTGAATTTCAAGTTTTACTCTAAAGGCAGGTATATTGAAACATTGGAAACTTGAAGACAACTTAGTATCTGATACCCCAACAGCATGGTGTCGTATGTAGTTTTAAAAATCGAACTGGTGTGCTTTCTTCCTCTCTCTGAATCTGAGTTTCTCTTCTTATGTGAAGTATCTTGCATATGACAGTTTTGGTGACTTCCAGGTCTTATTTTTGTATGTCATCAGATTCTACAAGTATCGATTAAAAAAATCGACATGATGATGAAGACAGCCACTTCACTGATCTTCAAGAATTTTCATTAATTTTCAACAAATGGTATTGAGAAAATGGGGCATCTCTTGTCCAAAAAATGAAATTGGGCCCCATCTTCCACTGCTTACAAAAATAAACTCAAAAGGAGTTGAAGAGTTAAACCTAAGACTAAAACCTAAGATCCCTCCTTAAAAGAAAATGTGCAGGGAAATCTTTTTGACGGTGACTCTGGCAATAATTTCTAATGACTCCCCCAAATACAGGCCATAAAATAAAAAAGGACAAGCCCAGCTACATCAAATTAAAAAGCTTCTAAGTAGCAAATAAACAATCAACAGAATGAAAGCCTTTGCAAATCACATATAACTTAAGGGATTTATTCAACTAATTAGCAGCACCAATAACCCCTTTAATTCTCCCTCAAAACAAAGTAACAACAAAAAACCAAAAAAAATCTGATTAAAAATGAAAGTTTTAACAAAAAAATACTATGAACGGCCAACAGATATATGAAAACGTGCTCAATTATATTACCATTTAGGGAAACGCAAACTGACAATGAGATATCCTCCAGCACTTGTAAAACAGCTCTTAATCAAAGACCTGTGCCTCCCAAAACTTCACAAAATATCAGCAAAACAAATGCAACCAAGAATGAAAAACAAGTGTAACCAAGAATACGGAGAAATTAGAACCATTTTGGTGCACTGTTGGCAGGAATAGAAGACATGTTATACAACCCAAAGTGTGGACGTTCTGCAAAGCGCTACTTTGCGCTCTAGGAATCTCAGTACTCGGTATGCATCCCAAGGAACTGAAAAATCACTATCTTGGAGAAATGCTTGCCTTCTCCTTTTTGATTTCAGAATTATTCACAGTACCCAAGAAGTAGAAACAACCTAAATGCTCATTGATAAATTGCTAAAGAAAATGTACTGTACATACAATGAAATATAAAATCAGTATTTAAAAAATTCCTGCCATAGCTAAGAAGATGGATAAGCCTGGAAGGCATTATGCTGTGTGAAAGGCCAGTCCCAAGTTGACAACTACTGAGCGGTTCCACCAATATGAAGCATCAAAAAAAGCCCAACTCACAGAAATGTAAACTAGAATGTGGTTACCAGGAGCGAGGGAGAGGGCAGCGAGGGGAGTTCCTATCCAGTGGTATTCAGATTGTTTCAATTATGCAAGAAGAATAAAATCTGGAGAGTTGATATAGAACATTGTACCAAAATTTGACCATACTGTGTTATGAATTTAAGTTTTTGTTGAGAGGGTAGTAGATCTCATGTTATATGGTTCCTCATTTTTTATCAGCAAAAAAAAAAAAAAAAAAATTGACTTTCCATTTTCTGGGCCCTGCCTCCAGAGATTAGAGGAGGTTTCAGCCAGTGATGAGTTGAATCATTAGTGGTTCAATGTATGGATTTTGTAATTTGAGATTTTATAGGACTCACCAGTTCATTTGCAAAAAAGTAAAAGACCCAATTTTACCGATTCTCTCACCCTTGCTTATTAGAACCTTAGCAACATTATTCTCTGAAAATTATTCTTTTCTAACTTCTCTGCTTGCCTGCAACAAAAACATTTCAGCCATAGAATTCAGCCTTGTATCTACCGACTTCAGGACTGCTGACTCAGTCTCATAGTTTACAAGAGTCTCCAGTATCCAAGCCTATTGTCCTAATTAATTTATAATGATGACTATAATTGTTATAAGGATCAAAACAAGTCATACTCTCTCTAGTACATTCTTCTCCCGAAGCTGAGTCACATGGACGCCAAATAAAATTGAGATAGGTACTTGCTGAATTGGGATTGAGACCAAGAATAATCCCACGTTCCCTGGTGTATCACAGTGGGCTTTTGCATTGATCTCCACAAATAGGCCTTTCAGCTGTCAGATCGGGACTGGCTGCACAGCATAGCAAGCCCCGTGTCCTCGGTTCCCCTTTCTGAGCTTCATGGCATCTATTATCCATGGCATGTACCCTCCTCACAGCCTCTCTGCCCATCTGTTCCTCCTTTCGTTCCTCTGGAAAACATTGCTCATGGATGTAACCTGATTGGCTTTCATGAGGATTCGCCAAATAGATTTCTTTTTGTGTTCTAGGACTTGTCAGGCAGAGAGCCTTGGGACGTGTTGCAAACCTGGCCCTAAGAGGGGCTAGTACCTGCGGTCACCTGCAGACTCAGTTGTATGAGAGGCTCACATTGAAAGAGTTCCCAAGTGGAATCTGGGATAATATATAAACTATTATTTCTTTTATTGACAGGTCTAAGGCATATTCTACATCATCCTTTACTAGTTCCCAGGATACAGGGTCCTCGTTGTCCACATCACAGATCAGCTCCAATCCATACCCTTGTATATTTGTTGTACTCTTTTTACTTCTCCACTCTTCCTAGTCCCCACTTCTGATATCATATACTCCTAAGAAGTCTCTAAATAGGTTCATCCCATTCTCTGCTTTTCAGAAAAGATGAGGGGGTAGTGGTCCTCTGGATGTGGAAACTGATGACTCACGTGGACATCTGAGGCAGGGGCAGGGGAAAATGAGGCTGGGCAAGGGAGAGTTGAAACTTGCACGATCATAGTTTGGGAGAAGTATAAGACAAAGGTCAGTTCTGCTACATCAATGGCCCTCGATGGTAGGGGACATCTGGAGGAAGAGGTGCGGTGTGAGATGGTGAATATAGATTTGGTCCTGAGACCTGCAACAACAGGAGAGACTATCGTTCAACTAACTCATCCTCCTTGAGTTTTGCTGTTTTCTTTAAGAGGCCAACTTGAAGGTTTTCTGTTGCACAGTACTGGCTTAGTAAAGGTTATGTGGATGCCAGTGGTCCAGGCTCTTGATTATACCTGGTGCCACTTACACTCAGCCTCACATACTTCCAGCCCTGGCCTCGCACTGTGCTTTTGTGGAACAGCTGAAGAAGGTGCATGAGCACTGACTACATTCCATTGGGGTTTCGCATTCTTTCTATAACAGCTTCAATAACCATCGCCCCACTTCAGGGACTGGGAATCATTTCATTTTTTGTCTTTAATCTCTTGCCACATTTCCAACAAATCTCTTTGGTATAGGCTGAGTTATGTCCTCTCTCCTCTCCTGTTCAGTTGTAACCTCCAAGTGCATTTGGAGGTAGTACCCTGAAGAAGATAACGAAGTTTAGCGAGGTCACGAGAGTGGTGCCCCAGACCCGGAGGACTGATATTCTTAAAAGAAAAGAGCTCTGTCTGTGCTGGCAGAGGAGAGGTCATAGGGAAGCGCTGTACTCAAGGCAAAGACTCCAGGCCATAACCCTAACCTGATTTTGGTCTTCCAGTCCACTGAGGGTGAAGAAATGCATTCCTGTTCTTTACGCCCTCTAGACTATGCTATTCTGCTGTGGCAGTATCTGCCATTTAACACCTCCTCTGTGAAATCTTCTAGCCAAACACTTTTCCATTTCATTCTGCCAAGGCTAAACTTTATCCTACTAGATTTCTTTTATTTAATAAATTCACTTAATTCCTATATTTTCTGTTTTTTCTTTTTTCCCATTTTATCGATATGTATAAGTGTAAAATTTAAGGTTTACAATGAAGTTTAGCGTTTTGTGCACCTACGTATCTTGTCTAGGTGACAAGGACTTTCCCACTCTCCTTTTGTCCCTCTTCTGACCCACCCCTCCCACCTCCCCACCCTACCTGCCTGGTTCACTTTGTTTTTTGTTTTAAGTTCCATAAGAGTTGTGATCTGGGTCTCTTATGTATCCTTCTTTTATGGTTTTGATTGGTTCATTATTTTTACAATGCAGTTCTTTTATTTGAGGTTATTTTACTGTTATTTGTATACTGATGTATCTGTAGTGGTATCCTGCTCCATTGCAATGCTGTTGTTAATTTTTGGCTGTTTTAGCATTAGGCTTCTTCATGCAGTTTAGAATATCCAGCACAGAATTCTGTAAAGTCAAATCAGAAAGTAAATGCAAAAGGATTCTGTGAGCCATGAGTGCTGAAACACGCTAGCGTTTCCCACCAGGTGGGGATCATGAGTGCTGAGACCCTGGTGGCTCCCTTGGGATGTGGTACATGACCATCATATTTGGTCCTGAAGCTTAATTCTGATCCTTCAGAGTTTGGTTTTGAATGCAAAGGTCGCTGAAGTCTTTATTGCGGCTTTATCTTGAAAGCAGCCTCATGGCTTTCTCTCTTCTAATCTCAGAGGCGTTTGCAGCACTGACCCTATGACACCTGTCAATTTTCTAATGAATGCATAAGCTGAAGAAACATGAAATTTTACCTTCAGTGAGTAAATCTCTGAGAGTTATTATTGGACTGTCTTCCCAAGTTAGAGCAGGGCTCTGAATCTATTGCAGACACATTCCCAAGGTCTCCTCTGCCACATTTCACATTCACCAAGTTTTCTTCTTACATTAGTCAGGAAATGACAATTTCCAAGGAAATCTGACAATGACCTGGGTAATAACTGAATCAGCGTTTTAGAGAATCGGAAATTCTGCAGTATGTGGAAGGCTGTGGGAAGGATGCAACAGACACATGACTCACTGAGCAGCTGTTCCTACACTTTCTCAAGCAAAGTACATTTCGTAAAGTAAGTAACCATGATGTGAAAGTAAGACAGGAAGGAACTCTTCAGGCTTCTTACATAAAAAAGTTTTTGTTTCAGGGGCACCATGGCCAGGCAGCATCATTGGTTCTCTTCCATGTTTTGGACGTTGATGATGATCCAGCCAATCACCTTTGACCAGAAACACCCAGAGCACAATCTAGAGGAACAGGACTCTGGACTAAGCTTTTGACGTATCTTTCTAAAACAAATAGTTAACCTCAGGCTCCTTCTCAGTGTTGCTAGACTTGCTGGTTGTACAAGGTTTGAAACGGCTGCTTGAGCCAAGAGCAATTTGCAGAAATGCTCTGACTTTTACATAGTAACGCTCAGAATCTTTCACACCATCCTTTAGAGAACTCTAGGCTGGCAGTGATGACAAAAATGGCCTGAAATGAATTTTTGGGCACCTTCCTGACCATTGCTTTAGCCATCTGCAACAGCTGTGAGAGTGCAGGAGAAACTCTTGTCTTTAGAGAAGTCACCTTGTCTTTTCTGCTTCACTCAGTGCCCCTCCCTGTGTGTGTGGAGATTATCCCTTTGGAACAATCCTGGAATAGGAATATCCTCTTTCCTTAGTGCTTTGTATGATGTTTTCTTTTGTTTATTTGAGGAATGCAAAGTTCTGAGAGTTCTTTGACATGTCTCTTTCTAAAAAATTTTTTTCAAGGCTAAATATCAGAAAAGTGGGCATGAAAGAGTTGGCCAGGGTGAGGGCCAGGAGATGTATGTCATTTGCTTCAAGCATAAAAGGCAGGTATGTTATGAAATCTACAGAGACTTTTATCCTTTGATAGATGCCAATAAATTTATAGCTGAGATGATCTTGCAGTGTCTCAAATAAGCTGGGAAATGTTCTCAAAGATTGCCATCATTAAGCGTTTCTATCCTCATTTCTATACTAGGAAGGGATAAAAATGCGTTTATGGCTGGAGAAGCAGAGCAAGCTGGAGATAAACGTATCATCTTTTACTTGGGTCAAAGACTGAGCAAGGCAAGGCACGAGGCAGGAGGCGAAACCAATCAAGAATTATTGTCAAGACAGTGAGAGACTGCAGCAAAGCGAAGGGACAAAGAGCAATCAGAGATCAAATCCAACTCATGCCAGGCTGAGCTGCAGCTGAAAGCGAGGCCGACTTGTGGGTGAGGTGGGAAGGGCCCCTGCATGGCTGCCATCTGCCACCATTTATAGGCACAGAGCCCATGTCATTACCTTTGAACATCTCTAAACTCTGCTGGCTTGTGGAGGTAATGGTGCATGTTGTCTCTGTGATGCTGTAGGCTGAGGGGTAGGACTGACTGTGGAGCTGGAAGCAGACGAGGACCTGGCTGGGGTCTAGGGTTACAGCCTCTCATCTCTACCTTGCTTCCTGTAATCCTGACCTAAGGATGGCAAAATACACACTGTGGGCCACCTCTATGCTCAAGGGAGGCCACAGTTATCACCAAAGCAGCGGAGCAGAATGGTTAGGATGACAAGCGCAGGGGTCGGGCCTGGGGATGCAAACTTGGCAGAGCCAACAGTGGAGAGGCCGGCGACCAGAAACAAGGTGCTCTATAAAACAAGTTCCCTCACCTGTAAATAATAACCCTCCTGAAGACTTTTATGAAGAGTGTGATAAAGGTTTTTATGAGGAGTGTACATGTAAAATAGTTAGCTCATAGCCTGGCACACAATTTGCTCTCAATAAATATTTCTATGGACAATAAAATTCTTATAAAATATTTTATGTGTGAACTCAATAATAATAAAATAATTCCTGACATTCTGTGCATTTTCTTCTGCATAGTGAAGAATTAACTCTACCCAAAAAGAGAGGTATGACCTCTGTTCCCAGACCCTAGAAATTAATCTCTAAACCCATGGAATGCCCTGAGTGAGAAGAATTTTCTTGTTATTCATGGCAGCTGCCTGGATCACATTTGATCGATAACGCTAAGTAGATAACTCAGTAGTGAGTGGTGGCCAAGCAGAAGGACCAGCCATGAGATTTAAGACCAAAGCCTTGGGCAACTCCATGGGTGACGATGACTCAGGGAATCATACCTATACAATACAATTCTAATACAATTGTGGCCCGCAAGTTCAGATGAGCCTCCTGAGTTGTAAGTTTTCTATGTGTGTATTTCCACATGCAGATTATGGGAGACCAACAGGCATCTAAGGACACCGAGGACGTGCTTCCTCCTAGTCCCCACATGAGCCCGTGTGCTCTTCATTTGGCTGACACTGAACCTGTAACACTACGTTCATCTTTTTTTTTTTTTTTTTAAATTTCTTTGAGTCATTCTACTAAATTATCAAGCAGGAAGGAGTTTATGAGGGCCCCAAACTTTGAAGACAGGTGGTCTGAAGCAAGGTGCTCTGGGAGCTATGAACTTCATGACCAGTGTCAAAAATCTCAAGCATACTTGACCTTTGACCACGAGTCTGGCTAACTGTGAGCACTTGCTGAGCCAGGAACAGCATCAGAGTTCCGCTCCAGGTAACAGGTAGATACAGAATCAGTGAGAATTGAGGGAGAAGTGATCACTGAGATTTCATATTTTGTGTCATTATCGCTGTGTGAACCGTTGCAGTCTTGATCAGTGGACACTGCCTCTTGGTCGGTGGTCTGCTTACCTACACATCTAATTCCTAACTTTGATGGGAAATATAGTAACAAAACATAGCAAAATGTAAGATTAGTATTTATTATTGATCACGTCGAAACAAAGGTGAAGAAGCGACATTCTTGTGCCTTAGCTAAGCTTCAGCTATTTTTGTAACCAAGTTTGAGAAAAAGCAACATGTATTTGGGAAGCCAATTATAGAAAGTCTTTCAAGCATGGCTCATTGACAGTCTGGACTGGCTCGTTTGCTGTGTGGAAAGTGTATGTTGTGGGATGCTTAGCAGAATTCCTAACCAATACGCTCGAGATCCAGTGGTACACCCCCAATTATGACGATCAAAAATGCCTTCTGTTATTGCCAATTGCCCCTGGGACATCAGCATCACCCCCCAGCTGAGACTCGTAGCAAAGAGGAAAGAACATGTGATTAACTCAGACCACAGAAGCTCTAGTTCCTTCATTTATAAAATTGGAATAAAAATCATTATTCAGAGTCTTCTAAGATTCATATCCATACCATTTTGTAAGCTGTAAAGTACCATATACATTGCTTGAATTGTTCACATCTGGTTTTGCAGAGGAAATACTTTCAGTATAGACAGGTGTATACACAACATCGTGGTCTCGGGGGGATGACTCCTGTACTATCTGAACCAATTTGAGTAATCGCTAAAGTCTGATGGTGTATGGCCTCCCATTTCTGGGGTCACCTGGGGTTTCTGTCGGGTACTTTCCTCCTCTGTTTAAACTGCTTCGTCTGCTAGCTTTAACTGCTGAGTCAGTCCTCCAGTCCCGTACAGTGTTTTGTTGTATGAACAAATCATGATTTGTTTATCCATTCCTTTACCAGACTGTAGGCAAGTAGGTTTGTACTTTCTTTCTTTTCTTTTCTTTTCTTTTTGTTTTTGGCTGGGTGTAGTGGGAAGAATCCCTTTACATATACTGGAAGTTTCCTAAAGGTTGTAACCATAGATATAGAATTGCCAGGCCATACCTCTGTACAACGTAAGCTTTGTCAGTCCAGTGAAATTGCTTCAAAATTGTTTGTACAATTTTTATAAATCACAAGAAATTCACTCTCCACATTCTGATCTGTATTTGTAGTCATCATGGTTTTTACTTATTATTTTACCTCCATGGCGGGTATCTTGTACGTTTCAGGTTTGCTTTGTGTTGTACTTCCCTGATTATTAGCAAACATATCCATTTCTCCATAAGCTATTTGCCACTCAAGTTTCCTTTCTTCTGAATTTCTTGATCCTGTATTTGCCAGTTTTTCTCTTAGATTGTTTATCTGTTTGTTATTTGTTTAGAAGATTTCTTTATGAACACTCCATAAAATATTTTATTATTTACTCATGTTACAACTGTCTCCTGTTGTATAGTTTTCTTTTTAATTTTTTTGTGATACATGTCAATCTACATTTCCTTTAAATTTGACACAATACTTTCCTTCACATTTGGCTTCTTTCTTCATATTTTAAATAAATGTTTATATTTCCTTTTAAAGTTAAGAGTTTGCTTTCTACACATTTTATTTTACTTTTGATATCATATGAGATCTAATTTTATTTGATTCTTCATAGAGAGAGGTACTCCAGGCTGGTGCCACTTACAAAATTTAATTTGACTTTTGTTGAATTGGTATCTTTGAGTATGGTTTGAGTATTAGAATAATGTTGTAAAATTTAGACCAAATAGTCAGCTTCTAAGCTTGTCTCTCCTCCCTTCTTCCCCCAATTCTTCCTTAGAATGCTACAGATCTGAGCACAAGATAAAGCGAAGTCGGAAATGTAGTCTGCCCTTCCCTTTCTACCCCACAATGGCGTGCTTACCCGTTCTCGGTGCGGCTCCCTCTTCTCACCTAGCTACCTGTCCCGCAGCTCTTCCCTGTGACTGTCAATGGAGCTTTTCATCCTATTTTGTAATTGAATAATCTTTTAGTGTGTGGAACCACCAGGGAGTGTTTCACCAGTTTCCCAGAGATGGACGTTAGGCTGCCCCCGGCCTTTCCTTCTTATCACCCTCCCTGCTGCAACAAATGACCTTACGCACACATCACTTCCCTGGTGATAAATCCCCGCAAGTGGGATGTCTGGGTTAAAGGGTGTATGTATAAGCTTTTGAAATTATGATAGATACTGTCAATTAGCCTCTGCAGCTGTGGAAGGGTTCCACATTCCATCAGGGCGGTACAGACTCTTTCTGCATAGGCTTGTCAATAGTAGGTTGTCAACCTGATAAATTTTTGACAAGTGAAAAATGATTTCAAGGTATTCTTTGCATTTTTATTCCCTTATTTCCTATTATGGGTTTCTATTATAAATTAAGCCAGCACTGGAATTAAATATTGAAGTCTAAACTGTACAGCTATATGATAGTACATATGTGTACACAGCGTACGTGCGTTTACCACTCAGGTAAGTTCTGGGCATTTCCGTCACTCTAGGTGACTCACGCCTGTCTTAATCGGTAGAACCCTACCAAAAGAAATCAGGACTCAGACTCCAGCTTCACATCTCGGTTGTGTATAATTTTGATTTTTCTGTTGGATTCGAATGGTAACATCTTTTGTGTAAGAGTTCTTCTGTTAACATTATGACCTATGTAGGGGAGAATGACCCCTGTTCTCACATGGATGTAGCAGAACTTTATTTCTTTTCCTGGCGTGGTGTTTTGTTGTATGAGTGTGCTGCCACTTACTTAACTGTTCTGTGTTTGTGGATGTTTTCCTTGTTTCCAAGATGCACTGTTACGAGCCAAGCCACCACGAGCACGCTCTACACATCTTTTGATGTTGTAAATGCTCATTTTTGTTGCGCTCATGCCCAAGACTCAAAGTGGTAAGGAATGGTAGGTTTTAGAGATACCTTCAAAAAGCGTTTGAAGCAGTTATCAGGAACTGTGAGTGTTCCAAGGATACATGGGTATGCATTTATCTCTGTTATATGTCGCTTTTAATTCGTTTGGAAAGACAGCCAGAGAGATATTGCTGGATGGATTCGAATATTTATTTTCAGCCCTTTGAGGGATTTTCATATCGCCCTTCCTAATGGCTTTACCCATTTATAGTCCTACCAGCAATGGAAAAGGGTTCCTTTTTCCTCACAACATTTCCAGCATTGTTTGTTGCTCAAATTCTTGGTATAGGCCATTCTCACTGGGGTTAGATGGTATCTTAGTGATGCTTTGATTTGCGTTTCTGTGATGGCTAAGGATGTTGAACATCTTGTCATGTATCTGCTGGCCATTTGTACTTTACCTGAGAATTGCCTTTGATTTTTTAAAGTCTGCATCTCTCCTTGCTTTCTTGTAGCAAATGCTCTGAGAAGTGGTTTTAAATTTTTAATTTTTAAAATATATTCAAAATTTTTAATTTTTTAAACTTTGCGGTTACCAAGATTACAAAGTTACAAACTGAACTGGGAAAGGCCTTCTACTTTTCCCTTCACTAACTTATTTGGTAGAACATTTTGCCTCCAGCTAAATAATCAAAATTTGTTAATGATCTTATTAAACTGATGTGCAAGATATATTTATTCATCTACTCTAAAATTGTAAAGATGTTGCACACATAAAATTTGAGCTTTTGCACAATTCAAAAGAAGTACCATTCCTCAGCATTCTTTTTATTATCTGCGACGATACAGGAAGGCTTCTCAGTACCCATTAGACAACTGTTAGTCAGTTTTGGAAAGTTCCACTTTTTGATTGATTATCCTGCCCATGAATTCTCAGCCCTTCTCAATTCAGCATAGTTAGCATCTGCTTCATATGTTTATGCAGCAAGATGCCCGGCATTGAAGGGCATCTGTATCTTGTGGCACGTTGGCAACTTTGTAATGATTTTGACTGTGAAATTGAGAGTAGCTGTCCTGGATGGAGAGTTAATGATAAATCTGGAACAGATGCTAAGTAATTTGCCAAGCAAAAGCCATTCTATGTGGTGGCAGTGATTATTCTTTTTAAATTTATGTTTCTATAGTACAGGTATAAGGTCCTCTCTACTAAAAATAAACCACATCCTTCCATTGCAGTAACTCTGAATGTATTGTTAGAACAGTAGTTTTAGAAATTTTCTTTGACATTTAAGGGTACCAAGCTAACAAATATTTTGTTAACAGCGGCTTGGTGATCAAAAAATTTGGTGTGTTTAAATAAAACAAGGATCACAATAGGATGTATCGCCATTAATCCACCCCCAATGCTCCCTTTCATTTCAAACACATGTACCCCGTCAGTCATTCTTGCCATTTTCTACGGATTTGATTTCATTATTTTGCATATGGATTTCCATTCAACATCATTTGTTGGAGAGAATATCTGTTTCCTGTTGTGTGTTTTGGCAGCTATCCTAAAGATCATTTAACTGTAAATGCCAGGATTTGTTTCTAGGCTCGCCCTTCATTCTATGTTCTATTCTATTCTGTGACATATATGTTCTTCATGTTGGTACCACGCTGCTTTGATCACTATGGTTTTGTAGGATATTTTGAAATCAGGAATTGTGATGTCTCCAGCTTTGTTCATTATACTCAAATTTTTTTGGTTATTTGAGCACTGTTGTGGTTCCATATGAATTCTAGAATTTTTAAAATATTTCCATGTAAAGGTTAGACAAAAGTTTTACTGTGAATTTAAATCTGCTATAAAAACAAACTTTATTTATATAAACAAGTTCTGGCAAGGAGGCACAAGAATTGGAATCCTTGCACATCATTGCTAGGATTATAAAATGGTGCAGACACTATGGAAAACAGAATGCAGGTTCATCTAAAAATTAAAAATGCAGCTACAATATTCTCATTTCTGAATGCATCTCCGAAGAATTCAAACAAGGATCTTGATCAAATACTTGTGGTCCCACGTTCGTTGCATCATTGTTCACAGTAGCGAAACATGGAAACAATAAAAATGAGTGGACAGTTAAAATATGAGCTATGAATACACACACACACACACACACACACATACACACACACACACTCCACATGTACCTTATTAGCCTAAGTTGTTGGTATCCTTGTTGATCATAGTATGGTCTGCTTGTGCAGATCCCTAGTCCTGGGCTGTCACTGCCAGAGAACGAGTATTATACTAATGTACTCCATAGGACTCTCTATGGGTGATGGCGAAGAAACTTGAATATATTTCTGATGAGGTATTAGATTATCCTTGCTAACCACATATCAACCTGTGAACTTAAAAATTTTTGAAAAGTTTCTACATGTAGACATGTAGCTGTTTTATCCTACAATTTATATTCTGCAAAAAAGAGGTATGTAAAAATACTGTACATGCTAAAAGTTCGTTGGGTCTGGAGTCTTATGTTCTATGAGAGTTCTATGAAAATGCCCTGATTAGAAAAGACGGAGGAGGATTGGCACCCTGGTAAAGGAATTTGGATGTAAATACTTTGTGAAATTGTTCTGTGCTGGGCTCAGGGTCATTTCTAAGTAGGCTAAAAACCAGGAGCCCCCTGTGGAATATCCAATATATAGAGCAGTAATAGTTGTATAAATTGAGTTGGGGAAAAGAAGGAGGGGATTTAAAAAATATGGCTTAACCTTAGACACCCCCAAAATATCTTTATTATAAGATAAAAGTTTTTTAACTTCTTTTTATTTTATGCATTACGTGCTATCGGCATTTTCCTCTCTCTGCTTTAGGATTGGAAGTAATCCACACTGTGGTAATTGACTAGGCTAAGGGACCACTGGGTGTCTGGCAAACGTCACTTCTGGATGTATCTCGAGGGGCCTCCAGAGAGACAGGACCTTCTACCTCAGTCAACAGAGTAGAAGTCAGCCTCTCCCCTGAGCGTGGGCTGAGCCAAGCTGCGGAGGCCTGAACAGAACACAAGAGCAAAGAAAGATTTGCCTTTTGCTTGATCAAAGACTGCTGTCTTCTCCTGCCTGGGGACGCTGGAGCTCCTGGTCTCTGGGCCTCCAGGCTTGGACTGGCATTTATCGTCACCAGCACTCTTGGCGGCTGCCTTGCAGACAGCACACACCAAGGGATTCCTCAGGCTCCACATCTCGAATCTCCTTCCGTACAGATTTCTTCAGGCACCCCATCGGTCTGTTCTTCTGGAAAGCCCTGACTTGGGTAATTTGTAATTTTTTGTTCCCCACAATGAGAAGTGTGCACGGCCCCGACATTTTAAACTATTTGAGTTTCTGGGTGAGGTCAGTCACACTCCATCTCCTGCTTGCTGTGAATAAATAATGAACAATAAAAACCTTCCGGAGTTATAAAAAATGCTGGCCCATACTTGTCATATCTGGACTTGTAATGAGAATCGCTGTCCTCATTTTCTCAAGACATACGCCAATTCACCAGAGTCACAGAGCAAATTCAATGGCATTTTGTGACCTATTTTATATAAAATTCATTTCTAAAGATTTATTGTCTCCTTAGAAGGCTCACTTTTGTTTTATAGTGATTGTGTTTTGCCCCGCCTTTCCCACAGATTTTATTGTAAGTTAAGCCCCTCCCATTAGGAGGTAGTTTTGATTACTAGTCACTGGGGCTGTGTGCTGGCACAGAAATGAAAAGAATCGTAAAAGACACGCATTTTATTTGAAATGCAAATAGGTATCAAGAATTTCTGCTGAAAAAGTCCACTCAGAAGGCATTTGGACTAAAAATAGGAGGAGAAAACACACTTTTCCCCCTTGTTCTTTTTATGTTAACAATAAAAAGCTTTATGCAGCCTGTTACACTGCTTTTCTCTGTTCTTTTTTATGTGTAAATTAATTTTATTGCAAAAAAATTTAAAAAGTGGTAAAAATATAGCTGATAGATTTGCCCCTAAGAAACACATTTCTAAGGTGTATACATATAAATATGTTCTCTTTTCAGCCACTGTTATAATTCTTGTAAGTACAAGGGAGGAATAATACGAAATATGAATATTTAATATTAATAGGCATAAGTTACACTATCAAATATTTTAACAAATGCATTTTATTTTTAGGATTTGTCACTTAAAATCTATAGTGATTACATTGGTTAATTAATTAATTGTAACCTAAGTTAAACCAAAGAAAGTTTATGCATATGCTAACACAACGTGTGATTCAAATATTCCAAAGGAATTCTAGCCAGATATTTGGTGGCTTTTATAGAATCTGAAATTTTGAAAATCCACCTTCATCTTAAATCTTATACAGAACGGCACTGTACTGTAGTCAGAATCTTGTATGACTGCTCCAAAGAACACCCGTTGAAGACTTGCTTTCCAGGGTGGTGCTGTTGGGAGGTGGGAGCCCCGGGCGAGGTCAGGCCTGAGGAAGAGTGCCCAGTGTGCCCTCCGAGGGGACAGTGGGACCCTAACCTCTTCCTCACTCCTTTTTCTTGGTTTTGATTCTTTGCTGTGAGGTGGCCGGTGTTGCTCCAACACGTACTCCAGCCTTCACGTGTTGTTGTGTCTCAGGTTCCGAGCAACAGGGTCCCCAGTCACTGGCTGGAACTTCAAAAACTGTGAGCCAAAATGTACCTCCTCTCTCTTTAAAAATCGATCATCTCATTTTCTTACAATGACAGAAACCTAAGACAAAGGGAATCAATGACATGAAATCTTATTTTATCAAATTCATTCAGTTAGGTAGAAATAGCCACAAGCAGAAAAAGTTCTAAAAATGGAGTGTTTGTGTTAATTTTTTCAAGTTAAAAGCTCTTGTACTGTCATCCTCCCCATCCTTCTCAAACTAAGTCTCCCCTAAGCCCACTTGTGGTACTTGCTGTGGGTGTTAGAGAAAATTATAAGATACATTTCCTAATAATAATAACAACTCATTCGCACCAGCTATTGTTTTGGGTTATTGATAATGAAACGTCAGCTTTGAGTACAAAATTCATGGGGCGGTAACAAAAATGTAGTAGTAACCAAGATAAAGGATCTTGACCACTTTTATTCTAATAAGCTTCCTGTTAGCACTTGCCCTAGGCATAGTTGTGTATGAAGAATTTGCAAGTTTCCTACATTTTTAACAACCTTTTTCAGCAGGTGCTGACACCATTGCAATGGAAGAGTCACTTAGAGCCAAATTTACAAGTCAGGAAATGGAAAAACAGGAATCAGGATGTGAAAATACCCTCCCTTTAAGATTCAATGTCTCTCAGATGGAGTTGTAGCTGCAACTGAGGGAAAAAAACCACACAAATCAAAATGAATGCCTCTTTTTTTCTCAAAAAAAGAAGAGGTATCCGTGTTTACAGATGGAACTGCAAAGAATTTCATGCTATGTAGATTTGTCCTTTCTAAACATTTATCTTCAAATTCTCTACGCTGTTAAAAATCCACTCATATCTCTTTTTCATAAGTTAAAAAAAGAGCACACAGTTTTAAGCTATTGAGTCAGTTTAGATCCCCGCTGCCCGTTCACTTTTGGTTCCTCATGGCAGCTGGATCTCTAACCGGGATGGGGATGTTAACATGAAGGCCTGTAGAGCTTCGAACACAGTCCTCCCGGTCTGTTCCCTCCTCCTGTCGGTCTTGAGGATTGTCAGTGACCCTGGAAAAGAAAGCTGCTTTTCAGAAGAGGAACCTAGTAATCTACGCAAATGAGCTAGGAGCAGAGGTGCCCTTGTATTTTACTTCTCCGCCGATTGCTCCGATTAAGCACGATTATTGACTTTTCTATTCCTTTGAGGAATGTTGTGATGAATTGGACGATTAAAGAAAATCTTTTCAGTTTGTGCTGTTTTCTCCCGAGAATGTGGATCAAAATTGCTTTGCACAGTAACAAGGTGCAAAGGGATGGGTTCTGCCTTGGCAATTCGTAGACTTTTTCTTTTGTTTTTTAGGAAAAGAAGCCCCGCCTAATAACTCTAAAATAACACGACAAGGCAGAAGAACAGTAGCGATGATGATGTTGGCTTCTCCTTAGCACTCTCTGTTCAAAGCATTTTGCTATCAGGTGTTATTATACCTACTTTGTTGATGAAAAAATTTAGTCTCCAAGGCACGAATGAGCCTTCACAGCAGCTTTAAGTAATTTTTCCTTTCAGTTGTAACAAAATCACAGAGAAAGATGTTTGAAATTACCCTAACGTCAAAATGCTGCCCTTGTTAAGATGTTATTCTCAAAGTTCTGAGCAAAGAAGATACATATATGAACTCAGAGGAGCTGGAACCAGAGCTAAAGGGCACACTGTCACTCCTCAAAGGTTTTGGAGCAAATTCACTTACATGACACCATCTTTCCGTCGAGTTTTTTTTGTGGCTGAGAATCAGAAATGATCAGAGTAGATGATACTCTGTGATCTGTCTTTGGATACTTCAAAGAAACCAAAACCAAAGTAAAGATAATGACATATGATAGCATCAAATCTGGGAAGCGTGGGGTCCAACGAAGACAGGAGATTTGGTTTTGCTTCTTATTGGATCCTCTTAAACAATTTTATACTCCTGATCGCACCTCAATGTTCTTCTCTGTAAAATCAAATCCTAACAATAATACTAAGCTTCTTAATGAGCTACGTGTTATTGTGGGAATAAAGTAAGATGAATGGATGAGAATGTAAGTGTAAACTGCTCAATTCTTAAGGTTATACTAATGTTATTTTATTACTACAGTCTGCCTTAAAATTAGCCTCAAGAATATTCCCTAAAGTGATGAAATTAAAGAAGATATACATTCCTGTCTCATTGGTGTTGATTTTAACAGAGCATTAGCAGTTGGAGTTTCATAATTTAAAAACCACTTTAGAGGTATTATTCTACTTCAACCTCATCATGATAATGAAGCAGGTAAGCGAAGTACTATATTTTTAGCCTCTGTTTATGGGATTAGAAAATTGGACTCCATATACTGCTTGTGCATTCATGATCAGTTTATAAATGATAATTAGTGAGTGTTATGCCTGCTTTCCTTCACAAAAGTGTCAGGATTTCTTTAGGGCATGGCACCATGTGGCTGATCTCTGGCTGTGACCTTTGACACAGGAAGCTCTGAAGGAATAGATCTCTCCGGTTTGCCTCGATCCTCAGTGGTCTAAGGCTCTTGATAGCAATACTGGATCTGGCTTTCAGCTAACAGAGGTGGAGACATGATGCCCAGGAATTATTCTAAGGAATTTATACGTTCCTAAGGATTCCTAAGGAATTTATATATATGCTAAAGTGAGAAAGAAGGTTGACTCACTAATAAAATTAGACACTGAAAATGTCACACTTTTGATGTGCAGAAATTTCTGTCACGAATCTTTTAAAAAGTCACATCCATCTGTGGAGTAAATTAAATTACCAAGTTTTATGATATTGATTTTCAATATAACTTATGGTACAACTTTAATATCATTATTGAGTGGCCACATACCACTATATTATTAAATACTCTACTGTTTTTATAGCACGAGGAGTATAAATTTAGGAGTGAATATCTTCTGTTTTAAGTGGCTACGATTTTCAAGGCATTTTCATCACATCATACATCCGTGATGAAGGTGAGAATAAGGAGCTGCACATGCTGAAAATGTGTTTCCAGTCCTGGTCATTTTTAGTTATTTCTTCTGGAGGCTTAGATGTCATTTTTAGTGTATAAAAGCATCTTCATTTAGAATGACATCGGTGTTGCACCTACAAATGTGTGGTGGTGAAGTAGCTGTAGTGCCACCAAATAATGGCCAAAGGACAGTAAGGGGGATAGGTGTGTTTGCTGTGCAGTGGACAGAGAAAGTGAATCTCTGTCGCTAGCCACACCTCATGCTCATGTTTATAAAATTTGCAAACTTGAGAGAATCTTCGTATACTACTTCTGCTGTTCTTATACCATTCTTAATGTTTCTACCACATAGTATTCTACTTATACTATAACTGAATGGAAGGACTTTGAAGCCAAGTAATTTATTATTATAGAAAGGTTGCTTAAATAGCAAATGCTAAGTCAAGTGCTAAGTACCCGAGTTCATCCCAGCACTGATAAGGCTGAGGCAGGAGGATTGCCATGAGTCTAATGCCAGCCTGGGCTCCATAGTGAGTTCAGGACTAGCCTGGGCTACAGAGCGAGACCCTGTCTCAAAAAGATGAAGAGAGAAAGGTCAGCTCAGAGCAGTCTCAGGTAGACCTTCTCCCCTGCAGGTCCTGAAGAGCTAAGTCCTACCCAAATTCAATGTTTCTGATCATAGCACTTTGCCTCCTCCCATACAATATTTGCTCTTCACGGTCCTTTGGAAAATGTCATCAAGTGAATTTAACTACTCAATTTTCTGTCTTTCATTTCACTTATTCTTCTTCTGCAGTCAGATAAGTACATAATAACATCAGAAGGATGTGATTTTTAAAAAGCTTTTATAGCTAACATGATGCTGTTTTCTAGAGGATGCCTTGGTGCACTCAGGCTTTTACCAAAAACAATTTCCCAGATACTACTCATGGATTATTTGTGAATTTCAGTGACACCTGTCTCAGAGCTGGAAGAAGGGGGCCTCCATCACAAACACGAGCAAGTGGCTGATGTAGTCCAGTGGGTGGTCCCAGCCTGGAACACCAACAGCAGCCTCATCACGACTGCGAGCAATGGTATAATTAAGACATTTTATTTTCACTCTGCTTGTTGTTGTTGTCTTTGGTACTGTTACTTTGAAAAACGAAAATATGGTTGGGGAGAGGCATAAGGGTAGAATCAAAGAAGATTAGCAGCAGGGAAGCTGAGTGCAAAGGGGCCAGGCTTGCGGCTTCTTCTGCTGCTACAGCTGTGGCAGCCCAGACGAGTCACAGGCGTCTCTCAGCCTTGATGAGTGATAACTGTGGTGCCCACTGCCAGTGTGCTAGTGAGTGTGAATCTACTAGTGCCTTCTCAGAGCAGTGCTGGGTACCCAGGAAACACTGTGTGCACTATACACATGGTGGCTATTGCCAGTGCTGTTATATCATTACCAGGGTGAAACCCCATGGGAAGAAATAAGGAAATTACACGTAAAACCAAAGCAGCAATGCGCACTCAAGGGCACGAGGTGGAGAGGGAGGCGCTTCTCTGAAGTGTGTCTTTCCCTTCTAACTGTTGTCTTCCAGAGAGAACCTCAGAAATAATTGTTTTGCAGGTATTTGGCAATAAAACTTCCTCCAAAAGTAAACTGTTGTTAGCTTGGGCTTACCTTGACTCTCTCCATCTCTAAATTAATATTTCACTTGTGGAATGAGCACCCAGATCTATTTTAATTCTTAGGCTGTTGAATACTACTCACTGGCTTGAAAACAAACCTTGGCTTACTAAGGGCTAAGTGTTTGCAGCATTTACCTGGTGATGAAGCCGCCGTGGTCCACAATATTTGCATCTGTAATTGTAAACATGCATAGAACATACAATGTGAAGCGTTGGCTCTAAAGCAGACCTGATCCATGGGGATTTGTCACATGACCTGACCTATCGGGAAAGGCAGTAGTGTTGTCCATTGTTAAGCTGGGCAAAGGGGAAAACATACTTCTCACATTAGCAAAGAAATCAGACCCTTTCCGATCCTTCAGAAAGCCTCACAGGTGAGATGCAGTTTGTTGAATTGTGTAACCATGGAGGTTTGCTTGGTGGCGAGATGAAATGTGCCCCAGCCGGTGTGAAGATGAAGGACACAATAGTAGCATGGTTATGTAGCTTATCGTTCATGTAGGGTCATTTCCAGGCACAACGGAAGCCCTCATCGTAACCGGTCTTGGATGAGTGACATAAAGTTGTAAGGGCAAACCCCTACAACTCTACATGTCAAAAAATGCCTAGTGTCACAAATGATTGGCAAAATGCCACTAAACGTCAGCCTGAGTGCAGGTGAGTCCTGGATTCCAGAGCCTTTCAGACCTAGGACTGCTCCACACACCTGACCGAAGGAGGAAAATGAAAGGAAGTGCTCCTAACCGGTGCTTCGGAGACTTTCTGCGGATGACTCAGCTGGGTGTGGGAACCTACAGGATGTATAAGGTTTATGGAGCGTCCTGGGTTGTTTTAAAAATAGCCATATGATTATAATGGTCACATAAAGCAGGCTCTGAATTCACTAATTTTTTCTGTTTACTAAATGGCCCTGGAAATCGCTCAAATCTTTTCTTAAGAAAGTAGAAATTGTTGTGTTCCTTTTCCTTAGAATTGTGGAAAATAATTATTGAAAGTACAAAGTGTTGTGTTCTTTTTCTTAGAATTATGGAAAATTGTGTTGTTTAAGATAAAAACGAAGACAAAGGATGTAAAACTCATATGGCATTTTCAGACAGATCTTCAAATGGGAATGCAGGAGAACTGAGGTCAGGACAGAGCTGAAAGTTTCTGTGCTATGATATTTTCATCAAAAGTCCTGATGTGACCTTTGACCTAGAGGTCACAGTTATTAAAGAACTCGGCAAATGTCCATTTTTGCTGCTCTTGAAAGCAGATGGCAGGGCTGTTCTTACACTGGTTATGGCACTAATAATAGCACAATTTCTTCTATGCTCTCGGGAGTCAAAATTTTCGTTTCCTTTAGGATAGAGCTGATTCTTTTGGAAAATTTAAATTCAATTTATTGTTTAAATGATGACACCTATAGTTTGGAAGGTCTTGGACTTAGGAATAAAAAAGGAATCGAGACGAGAAACCCACTTGGAGCCAGGGGAAGTGTTCTGTCTTTCTAGCAGGGTAGCTGGCATTTCAGATAAATAATCCCATTACTTCTTATTAGCATCGCAATTATGCCTCTAGCTCTCTTATCTCTTGCAGTAGTTAGACTTCTGGCTTTTTTGGGATTCACAGCATAAGGGCAACAGCTTAGATCTGAGTGTCCCCCAAAGCCTCATGCATTTGGATATAGCGGGGTATCTATGGAACCATGTGCTGTGGGGAGATGGGGCCTGCCTGAAAAAAGTGGATGGATACTTGGGGTTTGACCTGGATGGATTAGGTCAATTTGTTTAGATTAGAGGAAGGGCACCCAAGGAAGGTGCCTGTTGTTGACTTGAGGGCCTGATAGTGAGGGCGGGGCACTCTCTGGGTACTGGGACCCTAGCTGTAGGCTTAAGGTGAGTACAGAAAGGAAGAAGAAGCATTGTTATGGCTTCTTGGGTCCTGCCTGAGTCTCCAGATATCAACTCACCTCTTCACTTAACTTGGCTTCTGTCATGAAAGTCCGGAACAACCGTCCAGCCTCTGCCATGATCTTCCACCATCACTGGCTCCTGTGAGCTGAATGTGTGAGTCCTCCTGAAATATTGAGATAAACAAGTCCTTCCTCCCTTCCATTGTGGTATCTGGTATTCTGTCACAGCGGCAGGACAGCACTTATGACAAAGAGGCAGGAGAGGGCTATTTTGCCACAGAGCTTCAGAGTCTTAGTACACATCCAGCTGATTCCAAGGCAAAAGCATCGTGGCAGGTGAGCAGCGGGGAGAGAAACTGCTCAGCTCCTGGCTTTTGGGAAGCGCAATGAGCCGATGAAAAACACAGAGAGGAAAGGACCAGTTAGGGACCCTAAGGTGACATCCTCATAACTCAACCAAACATACCCGGAAGTGTGCTTGGGTAATCTCCTGTGTCTCTAAAGCCAATCAAATTGACAACCAAGATTTCTGTCACATCTCTTTCACTAAGTTCCTTGGCTGTCTGTGAATATTCCAAGGTATATATGTGAAACATGGGACTGACTGAGTGCTGGACATCTCCGTGAATGTTGGACACGATGGCCAACAGAGCCAAAATACTGCATCTTGTCTCTTAAAGCCTTTCCGATTAAGATCTGTATCACTCATTGTTTTATTCATTTTCCCGAAATGCTTACTGAGTCTCTACTGTATGTTGAGTGCTATTACATACAGTGGTTACATAGCACAGATATATACAGACAGCAACGTATGCCTCATAGATCGTCAGGACAGACCGTAAACAAATGGATGTGTGCTGTAATGACAGAGCAATAATTATGTTGAAGGAAGTGAAGTCATTTGACTTTCGCAGAACACTGTCTTTATGTACGTTTATAATATTGTGCAAACATTACTGCTTCTTAATTTTTTAATGTTCTCCTCTAACCAAGAGGCAAATTTAACTACAATCTTTGCGCTTTTCCACATTTGGTTTCTGTCTTAATTTTTAATTTTGTTCCCACTGTGCTCAAGCGACATTTTCTCTTTCGTGTTCTTTGACTTCTCTGAACTTCTCCCATCTTACCACTCGCTCTCCACTAAAATATGAATAAATCAGGCATGTTTTGTTGTTATTTTTAAAATTTGGGTAAAATCTGAGAAAACAGAGTCAAGATCCTTCTAAAGTCTGATGTAGTGGAATATTATTGTCCTTTTGTTATAAAATGTTGCCTAGCTTAAACAGTAAGACTACTGTCTTTAAATATGTACTACAGAGTTGAAGTCAGTGAAGTTATCTAGAATATTCGTTACATGGTAATTTATATGGGTCAAGGCACAGTTATCTTAAATACACAGTATCTAAAGCTGAAATTATGAAATTATTAGCTAGAGGATGTCTAGTTTTCTAGTATTTTAAGTTGTCACAAGTACAGAAAGTATGTAAAAACACATTTCAAGGCTTTCCAGAATTTTCATTGAAAAAGAAACCACGAAAAGACAGACTAGAGACTAAATTTTACTAAGAAGGGGAAAAAAGTTTTTGTAGAGTTCGTTTCTGTAAAGAGACACCTTTATGTAAAATAATTGTGCTCTTATCATATTATATTTCCACAGATGTGTGTTACGCAGTGATTCTTGAAATTTTTGCACTCAAAAATTTAAATTTTAATAAATATTTAGATAAAATATACAAACGACTAATTACAAAAGTAAAATTATTCTTCAGAGATTTACTTCTTAAAAATAAGGAAATAGGATTAGGGTTTTTGTGAGACAATTCACTAATGTGGTTATTTCTCAAAACAGTTCTAAAATTTCCTGTGTGACCTTCCAGGGCAATCTTGGTACTGCGGCACTATTTTCCCATGTGAACTGGAGCCAGGAGTTTGTCTCTCTAAACTGTCACTACGCGTTGTCTACATGAATTTGTCAACGTCTGTGGCACACTGGGTGTCATGCTGGGAGTGTGTCCACATGTGTCCTGTGTCTTGTGTTCTAACATAGCCTTGATCTGGGAATGAGCTCAGTGCATCCCGTGGGACATCCTGTACCTAAGAAATAGGAAAAGGAATAGCCTGGGGGCTAGGAATAAATTTTTATGTGGATGAGGCGTCATTTGTTCTGATTTCTGTTTGAGGATCAACTTCTCCAAGGTAGTCCTTTTAGTCCTTGTTTCCAAAACAAGTAGACATTTAGCTACACCAAACTGCAGTAATGTTGGTCACAAGCTTAGCTTGGTAATTTGGAATGATTTCTAAGACAATTATTCTCAGAGAAAACCTTTGGCCCTGTGGATTATACGTTTTAAACTTTTGGGCAAATTAAGAAAAAACCAAAAGCTCAAACACAAACTTAAAAAAAAAATCTCTCCCCTCTATCAGCCCATTCATAGTTTTGCTAGTTTGTTCTGTTTCCTGGTTTGACTATTTTTCCCTACTTTGTGAGAGATGCTGTCAAATCTTCTTGCCCATATGACCTGAACTTGATCTAAAATCAATTAACCCAGTGCTGAGATGCAGCAGCCAGCCAGCATCTCTGGACCCCAGGCGGTAGCCTTTTCAATTTCTAGTTCATAATGACAGATGACCCCCATTTTATGGGGGTATTATGTTCAGATTCAGGCAGGTTTCTATGGCACTCAGTGTAACTTGAATTTAGACTTTTGGATTGGAGTTTGGCTGTAACAACCTGTCTCCTGTGTGGCTTTGGCCTATGGCTTGCTTAGATGTTTCCCGTGTATAAGAACCGGGTCTAGTTCTACCTGGAAAACGTTGAAGATCTTCAGTGGCTATAATGGATATGTATTGCTCAACAAATGTTTATTGCTGAATAAATAAATTTTTGTTTTATTTGCACTTCGTATGCTTTAGCTGGTACAAGAATCTGAGTTCTGTCTTGAAAAAAATCAATTTCTGGCCAAGCTGTTCATTCTGATATTTTTCCTTTTCATCCCCTTCTTCACCTTGCTTCATCGGCTCTGGCTTCTGCAGCTGCAATCTGCTGCTTCTTTGTTTCAGTTGCTCACAGCAAACCAGGTGGAGTAGTCCAGAATGCTAATCCAGATTCCAGAAGGCAGTTCAATTTTACTGATGGACATCCGGTTTCTCTAGTGAGTTTAGAATACAGACAGCTGTAGACATTTTTCATTACCAGGTGAAAGTTAAAAAGAAGTCTTCCTATCTAAAATATTTAAAGTATAAAAGGCATAATTTCAGAAGCATTAAGGTCTATTAATGAATATTTAATATTCTTTTATAATTATGCTGTCTGTACGTGAACTTTACTTGAGTTGATAACTTTAAATATAGGCAAAAAGATAGAAAAGTTATAAAGGTAAACCTACAAATTGAAAATGTGCAAAACACTGAAGACAATGATAAAGTGGTTAATGTATTTCTTGTTATACTTTATAAAAGAGGTTACCTCATACCAAATGCCTAATTCCTATTAAAGATTTTAATATGGGTATTATACTTCATTATATGTCACTAAATGGTAACCTACTTCTACATATTTTAAAATTTAAATTCTAGAATTGAGTTACAAGCTTTGCTGAGATGTTCTTAGAAATTGTGTTAGAATTTTGAAGATGTGAAATGGTTAAAAGTGGTTTTAAATGGTGCAAACCTAAAACATTCTTCATAATATGTAGCTTATCAAAGAGATGTTGGTGTAATTGATCAGGGCCAGAGAGTCATGTCTACAGGACTTTGGTAAGAACCTCAAAGGGAATTTACGTATTTGATCATATGGGCCCACTATTGAGCCAAAAGGGATTGGTGAATATTGTGATCACAATTAAAAATTTACTTAACATCATTCAAATTAAGTTTCTAAAAAGCATGAAGCTGGTTCAACAAGAATATATGAGAAAGAGATATAATAGTTCACCAGCTTGCAAATACTTTTTATATTTTTGAATCTACAAAGACTAAACAATTCAAATACAAATAAACACAGATACCTTCAAAAGCATTAGTTTGCAGATGATGAAGTAAATAAAGTAAACAAATAATCACTGAATATTTTTCTCTTAGGATTTATCTAAGGGCCTCATTATATCACCTGCTCAAGAATCTTCATGTTGCAGTGCAGACCCATGGAGGTGCCTGTGGTCAGGAGCTAACTCAATGCTGGTGACCTTGGTGACGGGCAAGCTCTGAGCCGTTGCGAGGCCCTTGGCTGAGCCGGTGAAAGGTAGTCTTCCTGCGGCATTGTGTACACAGGATCAAGGGTATGCCAAATTCTCAGAAAAAGAGACCCTGGTCTTCTCTTCTCTTAACCCCTTTGTTTGCCTTTCTTAAGGAGTAGGCGTCTAGGGAAAAGGCTTCGCTCTGATCTTATGCACATTACTCACACTCATTAAGGTAACGAGAGGCTATTTATGCAGCACACAAAATTAATCATTTTTGCACAGTTAAAGAGTAACTTAAAAGTGGGTGTTGGTATGCCTGTGTAAGAGAAAGGAAGAGAGAGAGAGAAACATTTTAAAAACAAAATAGTTTGGTAATAGTTAAGCTATGATGCTTTGTAGAGATGAGACACTGAGAAGGGAAGCCTCCTCCTACTTTAGGGCGTTGAGGAGCCCTCACAGCCTGCGGTTCCTATGACCAAGAAGAAGCTGTCCTGGGAAGGCTGGGCATCCCTGGTGGCCCTGGAGCTCCAGCTCATCCCTGCCAGCCACTGCCTCTACTACAGCTCGTGCTCAGGCCCTAGATACTTTCTACACGCAGGTCTTTCTCTATTCCTAGATCATTTGCCCATAACTGATCTCTAGATGGACAGCAGTAACAACAGCATTAAACGATTCACCTATATCTAAGGCCTGGAGCAAGACTGTCCTCAAATCCCAGCTCTGTGTGCCTGGTGGGTGCTCCTGGCAGCTTACTAAACTCTCTACATTTTTTTTCCTGGTCTATAAAATGGGATTATAATTACACGACTGTTTTGAGGGTTAAAGTGAGGACATACACCAATTAATCACTTATAAAATATTGGCTGCTATCATCACACTTTTCAGGTATATACTTCCTCAAGATAAATATAACGAAACAGCTGTTTATTATCAGACATTCACCATGAAAGGTAGAAAGGAGATTAAAGCAACAATAGCTGCGAAACAAGCAAGGCCTGATTCCACGTTTTCCAATTCTTCGGCCAGTTCAAAGACAGAGCCGCTTTCCTTCGGCAGTTTTAGCAATGTGCTTATTTAGATTAGAATCTCCAAATCCTGCTGATTTGGGGTGACATGGGTCAGAGCTGACGGAGGCTGGAGCAGTTCTCACAGCTTCTTTTGTGAATTTCCTTGGGATTGCTTTCAACTTTCACTGTGTTCAGCCATTCCATTTTTCCTGAACATCTATTGTCTTCTTAGAACTGAAGGCAATGCTGCGGGACGTATTTGAAGCTATTTCACGCGGTCAAAGGGAAAGACAAAGCGACTTTTAACACTTTGCAAAGTAACCGGAGTGGCAGGATTGTGCTGTGCTCGCTTACTAGCGCCCGGGAGAACACGCTGCAGCACAAGCAGGAAGCTCTATTCCAAGAAGACAAGATTGGCCTCGGAATGTCATCTCTCCAATGTCCCAACGTATAGCTTCGTGGAAATGACACAACCAGAGTGTTGCTCCACTGATCTTTGCTGGAATGTCACTGGTTGTGATGGATGTGAAGTGTGTTGAGATCTTAAATGTGGACCATAAATGCTTAGCACTAGAGTAGGCAGACGGTTGGTAGGTGCTGGGGATAAGAAGATCCTGGATTTTGCTTTATTTTTTTTAAAGGAAATGTGGCAGCCCTCCTTGTACCTCCTTGCGAATAGATTGTATGGGAGGAGAAATACTCATAGAGCCTGCAAGCGAATCCCACGATCCACGCCAGCACCGTGGTGGAGAACACCATGGGCTCTTTTCATTGTTGAATTAAATAGTTTCTACATCGCTTGCTTTCAGATCTGGTGTCTCCTGTGATTCAAGTAGGACCCAAGAACAGGAAACTGGCAAAGTGGTCACTTACACCTTATTTTTTTGTACCTTGTATGGGATCCAAGACCTTGAAACAATTTAAGTGTTTTAAGTGATTTCTCAGGTTTGCAGGTCTGAACTTATGTCTGGCAAGTTTTCCTCCGCCTCATTGCAGGTGAGGGGAAAACGTGGTTTCCCATGGCCTGCTTCTCCGTTCATTATTGTCCTTCCATTTAATTAATTAGGTGCAGAAAGGGGTGCAATTGGGTAATGAGTTAATGCCATAGGATTTGGACAGCATGTGTACAGTTTTAGCACAGTCTTAGATGATGGACAGTTCGTTTTTGAGCTACATCCTCAGCTCCTCTCCCTCCCCCCTCCCTTTTCAATTAATTTTTGAGACAGAGTCTTACTGAATCACTCAGTTGCCCAGGCTGGGCTCAGATTTGCAACCATGCCTCAGCCTCCCAGAGAGTAAGGGTTGCAGGCTTGCACCACTGGGCCTGGCTACTAGACCTATTTTGATTTCCCTGTTTGTCTTTCTTGCTTTGAGAATGCATGATCACTACAAATTGGTATCATTTCATAATTGTTGTCTATTGGTAAAACAAATAAATTATTCTAAAAATCTACTAAATAGCACAGCAGATCATCCGAGGCAGGATGACCCTCATAGTCTAGTTTTTGGGCCCTGTGAAAAGCCTCAGGAACAACAAAAAACACCAAATGTTCAGTTTCACAAAAGCTCTTTGAAGAGACTAAAGGATGCTATCATTTCAAAGTGTCCTTTAGCATTCCTTGGAAACTTAATCCCCAAAGTCATATGTTAATATGTATTGAGACTTTTGGGAGGTGAGGGAGTTGTTCACCTATTTGTAGACTAATTGATTAGTAGATTAGTGAGTTATCACGGAAGTGTATTTGTTCTAAAAGTGAGCTCTCCTGACATCTTTGCTCGGTCTCACCTTGTGGTGCCCTGTACCATGAGATACCCCAGCAGGAAGGCCCTCCACAGATGCTACGCGGGTGTTGACACCATGTTCTCCGGCTTCCCAGCCTCCAGAACATTACCCAAGTGACCTTCTACCCTTCATAAATGAGCCTGTATCAAATATTCTGCTGGAATGACAGGGAAGAGGCTGAGCTTGTGACTCACAGATGGCCCATAGGAAGCCCAAAGAAGTTGTTCTTCACCAATTGCAGCAGAAAGCCAAAATATTGTGTTTAGAATGTATTATGTCAGAAACATGCATGAATTTGAGCTTCTTTCTGATGAAAAAAGTCCCGTGAACTTCATGTAATGCTTTAAGGATCCGGAGAGACTTTTGTTTTTTCTTTTCTTTTCTTAATTGGCAAAAATCTTGTTAGACTATAGTGAAAAAGACAAATGAGCATGAAATGAAAGACTCTAGGACTTCAAAATTTTACTGCAAGGAAGTAAGCCTGACAAAATGACTCAGCTGATATTTGAGGCTTTGTAGCTGGTGAGGTATAATTGGCCATTTACACACTGGGTGGATGTCGTAAAAAGATTAGATGGTAAAAGGTGGTATTGGTAGTTAGCATTGAATTGGTGTGGTCCAGAAGGCAGGCTGTGGTGGGGAAAACTTACAGAAAGCCACCTTAGCTCTAGGGACTTGGAAACACCAGTGGATATATTTACTATATTACGTGACAAAAAAATATAAAGTCTTTGTAGAGGTAATTATGGTTCTGAACTCAGAAAATTTGTCTTGAATTCTCTATGTGGTTATGGTCTGTGCCCATGAGCTCTGGAATTAGCCGCATAGAGTAGGTCAGGGAGACTTGAAGTGCCAGAGAGACCACACCTACCATTGCTGGAAGGGGCCACAAAGGACGCAGGAAAGGAAGTGGGCAGAACCCAGGGACAACATAGGTTCCAGCTGACAGCCAATGAGGAAAGAGGACCTCAGTCCTGCAACTTCAGGGGGCTCAAATTAGCAATGATCCGAATAAAGTTGGATTTTGACCTCTCTTCAGAGCCTCAGCACTGTGAGAACTGTAGCTGAAAGAACTGTCAAAACCCATCCAGACTTCTGGCCATCAAAGATGAGAGATGCTAAGTTTGCATTTATTTAAGGTACCGTGTTTGGCCTAATGTGCCACAGCAGCAATAGAAAACTAATATTTGGAGGAATGGCACACAGGTGGAAGTGCTTGCCTTGCAAGCACAGGCATTTGATTCCTCAGCACCGCATAAGCTGGGTGTGGTGGCACACGCCTGTAATCCCATCCCTTGGGAGGCTGAGGCAGGTAGATTGTCCTGATTCAAGGCCACCCTGGGCTGCAAAATGAGTTCAGAACTAGCCTGGGCTACAGAGCGAGACTCTATCTCAAATAATAAAATCACAAAAAAGAAAACTGATACCCAACCGATGATGTGTGTTGTTAGGTAAAGTGAGTCAAGAACTTGAGATACTCCTAAAGCCAAGCAGTGATGGGTGCCTAACATAGATTCACTTAAAGAAAGAAGATGAACAGGACTCTGCAGGGAAAAAAAACTGTCCCCAGAGGAAAGACTGAGGTAGAGAGGAAGAAGAAGAGAATTTGCTGACTCACACTTAATGGAAAAAATACTCAAACTAAATTATTGTAGTCAAAAGATTCTGAGTTTTTATCTTTTGGAATGAAGGAGAGAGAATCTTGGAATGATCTTTATCTGACAATGACCTTTATCCCGTACAAACATATTCATGCTTAAGACACTGGAATTCTTATTTGTTGAACTGGAAAGGAACGTGGCCAGTGGATGAACAGTAGACGAGCATCAGTCCGGAGTAGCTGAACAGTTCAAATACGTCAGGCAGATAATTTAATAGGTTGTGTTAAGAATTCTCTAATGGTAAGGTAAATTTTCGGTCCGTTAATTCTTGTCATTTTGGGATAAGAATAGAGTCTGGTAAACTTAGTGTCTCCAAGATTCTCTAATGGATGAGATTACGAATTCTTCTCATTTTCTTATTTCGTTGCTGTACTTGGGTTGGTTGAGATTTTATAGCAGCAACTTATCAAAACTACCGCATTAATCCTCAATCATCTTTTTCTTCCTGGTGACTTATTCTATACACTCTTAAATCAACTGAAAATGTGAATCTTGACATCTTTCTAATACAATTCTCCCAAATAATAAAAAAGGTTGGAAGTTACTGAACTAGAGTAAGCTAGCTACCATCATAAATCCTTCCAGTGGTAGTAGGATGCTGTGATTGACTATGCAGCGCCAAGGTGGATCTCTAGGGATTGCTGTTGTCTGCAAGGTGATGCTATTTGTCATGACTTCTGAACATCTATTCCCATAGATTACTGCATTGATCCATCAGTTCTGAGAAGGTTACCAGGGATATTACTCAAGACCCGGTTCGGAGAGGCAGAATTTCCATAGGCTGCTGTGTCATTGCATCGAAGGCTTTTAAGGTGAGAGTGACAGTTGTTTTAAGATTGGTTCCAAATCTCCTTTTCAGGTCTCCTGTCTACTAACTCTCCCAGTCTACTATTGTGGAGCCTGATTCATCTGCTGCATTAGCTTCTAAATTTCCCAGTGTACTTGAAAAAGCCTATAGTTGGACCATGCAAACGCAGCCTTTGCTTTGTTGTTTAGTGGTCCAATTAAATTAAATTTGAGACAAAAATAACATATCTTTGACTGCTCACAAGCCCTTTGATTATTTCTGACTATGTTATAAACAGAGAATTGATAATTAGTGGTTAAGGTTTAGAATTTATAGAGATTTCAGCAAAAACTTAGAACACTGAAGTTCAAAGATCCATGAGATTCTAGTAAAAATTTAGAGCTACAGAACACATGCCTTGGTATGAATCATTTTATTGTCTTTAAGAGACATCAGAGATAATTATCTTCTAAATCATTAAAAACTCATTAATGTAAAAATAGTATTGCATATTGTACTCAGAAATTGTTGTATACAGGAAGATTGTAAGACTGATAAGTATAAAGCATGGAATACTATTTTTTGTCCCTTTCCTCCCTCTTTTGCCTCGGGCCATGCCAAGGAATGCCCGTTCTCTGGGAAGCGCTGAGGAGATCTTCCTTGCCTCTAGCCTCCGTCGGCTCACTGCCATCTCAGCGAATAGAGTGTTCCTGGTGTGATTGGTTGGCCTGGCTACCTCGTTTCTTTTTCAGCACCGCACTCCCCCATTGTGGTTGTTTGCTGCTCCCTGTGGGTCCCCTCTCCTCCAGGGCCCACTCTTTGCTGGTGGATAGCCATATATGCTTTTCTTGTGCCTGATTTTGGGTTCTCTTCCTGGGCTGCACCTGATAATTTGTTTGGTCTCTCTCAGATAAAGTTCATGTTCCAACCCGGCATTTCCACAAATAAAGTTGAAATTTTCTTCCTCAGCTTTTTTATTTGTTCTTTAATTGTTCTCAAGCTTGAGAAAATATTATCGTAGGTCAAACACCAACAAAAATAGCTGGCTCTATTCAATCATTTTTTGAAGAAAGAAGAGCTTGGTGAACTTGCATGAGACATGGGCCATTGCTGTGGCCTCTTAAAAGAAATTTGGGGGCTGGTTTCGGAGTTGCCCATATAGATGAGGGCCTAACGTTTAGGAAACTCTCACACTGATCGTGTGCACACAGAGTGGTGGCTAAAATAAAACCATAAGCTTATTTATTTTGTAATACATGTTCTCACGAAGATAACTAGAAGTCTGTTTTTGGCTTCCATGTTCTTTCACTTTAGACATATCTTCTTAGGCTCCTGATGGTATTCAAAAGCTCCTGAGAGAACAGAGCAAGGGTGGCTTGAGTGTGACTTAGTCTGCTATATGCAACTAAGAATACCTCACAAAATACCTGAGACTGGTTAATTAATAAGGAACGAAGATTTTTTTTCTCACCCTTTGGAGCCTAGGAAGCTCAAAATTGAGAAATTACATCTGGTGGGGGCATCCTACTACCTCATGCCGTGGAGGAAGGTGGGAGGGCAAGAGGGCACAGGAAGAGAGGAGGGCTGAATCAGCTTTTGTCACTAACATTTCTGCAGTGACTCCTGTGACGGCAGCATCCATCCACCCATTCATGAAGACATAATTCTCATGACCTAATCTCCTCTTAAAAGTCCCACCCATTCATGAAGACATAATTCTCATGACCTAATCTCCTCTTAAAAGTCCCACCTATCAATACTGTTGCATTGAGGACCAAGTTTTCAACACATGAACTTGGGGGAACATATTGTTCCAAGGCTGTGTGTCATGAGGCTGATGGGTCCATCTTGTCGTTGAGAAACACTGGGACAAACTTCTCGTCAGAGTCCATAATGCAACGCTAGTAAGGAGGTACAGTTCTGTCCTCAAAAAGTCTCCCCGATTCTCTTTTTCTATTTTATTCTACGGTGATGATAATGCAGATCTTTGGGCGCCTCCTTTGAGTATATAAGTTAATCCTCTAAGTAGGCTCTTCGGGCCTTGCCTAAGGGCTTTACATCCCTTTCCAGCAGCGTAGAAGTCTGCTCTGACCGAGTTATCAGAGGGTTAGGACCATGCTGCAAGCGCCCTCCTTCACTCTGTGACCAGGACACCGTTTTCACATTTGAGCACATCCACAACCCTGAGAATCTATTCACCATCCTCCCATCATTAACTGATAGGTGTGGAGACATCAACATGCCAGCTACTCAGCCTTCCAGGCTGCTGAGTTTCAGGTGTAACATACACTGTCTTCAGGACTTTTCTGGACCTTGAGCCAATATCACCTTCTGAGAGAATTTGCATACCACGTACCAGCCTCTCTCTATCTCTCTTCCCCATCTGGCTCTTCCTTCTCTACTATTTTGGCTAAATCCTTCACTGGTGTGTGAGGACCAGCCACGAAAAGCAAAAGGTGTCAGGAGACTGAAGGAAGAGGCAGACAGTTAGGATCAAACAAAATTCAATTTATTGTGTTAGAATACTCATCTTGGGTGGCAGGAGGACAGAAAGATCCTTGCACCCTGAGGCAGAAGGAAGGGTCTGTGTGCTTAGCTAGATAAAGGTAAGCCACAGATTGGGCTTTAGAATGCTATTAACCTGTCCAGCTTCAGTCAGGAGACAGTTTGAGTGCAGGTGGCTAGCACAATATGCTCAGCCGACAATCTTACTGGCTTTGTCTCATAGTACGTGAGGTGTATGCCAGCACCACTGGTGGACAAAAGTAGCAGTTATTACCAAGATTGCGGTGGTTGTGCCAAAGTTAATCTCTGTCCCACTCCATACAGATTCTTTCCAGGAACACACGTTCTAATAAACCACTATTGTACAAGTCATAATCTTAGATTTGATTTTGAGGAAAGCGACCTAAGTCCAACAGTATTCATATTTTCTTCTAGCAAGATTTGCCACCTGCGCAGTGGGGAGATCACCTATTTTTTTTACCCCACTGTCATACTGAAGATCATCTACAAGTGGCAGGTCACTCAGCCCACGCCCAGAGTACCCATCCAATGAATCTGGCATCTCAGTGTTGCTAGCTGGAGCATGGATCAGTACCGAGGAGTTATATGCCACAAGGGAGTAAGGTAGATGTGAAGAAGGAAGAGCAAAGCTTCATGGGGCAGGAGGAAAACCCGGGGGCTTGCCTACCCTGCCAGATTCCTCTGGTGCAACTCTGAGCAAAGGAAGCAGTCTCTGGGTAGGAGTTTATTCAAATGAAAATGACGGGATTGGATCAGGGCCTTCCTACTTTCTTTTTATTTAAGAGAAACAAAAGGCTCTGGATCCAATGTTTGATCTTCGATAGCAAATTTTATGGCTGAGCAGGGAGCCCAACTCAGAGCACAGTGTAGATCCTGTGAGATGAGGCTCAGCAAGGCAACAGATAAGTGTTTCAGAGCTGAGAACAGGGCAAACAGGAGTAAACATGGGTGTGTATCTCTGAAACATACCCATGTTTATAGCAGCACAACTCATAAGAACTAAATCAAGGGAGACGCTGAAATATCCATCAACAGACCAATGGATAAAGAAAATGTGGTTTGTATACACAATGGAGTACTACTCTGCCACAAAGAAAGATATATTTGAGTCATATATAGGAAAATGGCTACAACTTGAGATCATTGTGCTTAGGGAAGTAAATCAGACTCAGAAGATCAAATATAGATGATTTATCTAATATGAGAAACCCACAGTGTAAATACATAATAGAGCCAAACAAGTGATATCTTGAGAGGTGGAGGGGATGAAGGAAGGGGTGAGAGGCCAAGAAAGCAGGCAGGAAAGGGAACGGGAAGTATGTGCACAACCTTTTGAAGTTTAACCACAAATGCACACTAATAAAAATGAGGAAAATAAAATACTAGGCAGGAAAAAGCTGAAAACTGAATTTAGTTAGGATTATGCAGAGAAACAGAACCAATAGGATGTACACACACACACACACACACACACACACACACACACACACACACACTTACTTCAAGGAATTGGTTCCTATCCACACAGGGCTGACAAAACTGAAAATGCGTGAATCCCGGTGGTCCTGAGACATAGGGAGTAGCTGAGTTTGGCGGTGAGTCTGAAGGCTGTGTGAAGCCAGGGTTCTCTCTTCCTTGGGCCCTTCTGAATTTTTCTCTTAAGCCTTTCACTGATCGAAAGAAACTCATCTGCTTCCCTCCCATTCTACTGAGTTACATGTGACTCTTACCTAAAGCAATGCTTTCACAGTTTCACGCCACAGAACCCAAATCTCCCCGTGATTTGTAGGCATTCTGCAGACAAACGGGCTCTGAGAGAGACAGGAGGCATCTAGCACAGTGGACATGAGGTGCTCACACTGGGCTGCAAAGCTTCTGCGGCCCAAGGTATGGTGAACTGGGTGCCTGGGCTTGGCATTTCAACCCTGACATTTATTCTAGTAATCATTTGAAATTTTTGTACTAGAGCTAAACATAAAAAAGAAAACTATTAATATCAAGGTCAAGTTCTTGAAACAGTTATACCCTACAGATCTGGTAAAATTTTTGAGATTTGATATTTATTTCACTTACTTGTCTTTAATTCAAGAGTTAAAAAAGATGTTCACAGTTCAGGAGAAAAAAATTAATACAGAAGAGAAAGCTGATCTGAGAAGGGGTTACAGGTCAAGCATTTCTATGGTTAGTTATTAGGCACAGTTTAATATTATTGAGCTCTGTAATGTTATGCAAAGGTCCAAATGTCGCATGCCAAATGAGCAACTGCAGATACGCTGGGCCAGAAAATATTGCGAATTGCTTAATTACTTTAATTTTACTGCGTCTCAATTTCCATCTTTTTATTTTTATCTTTACTGTCGTACCAAACTTCCATCCTTTCTCTTTCTTTCCTGTTTTCCCTGTTCCTAACTCACATGTCCAGCTGCCTCGCTCTGCTCTAAGGCTTTAAGCCCTGTTTTCCCACCCCACGCCTGTCTGATCCCACAGTGTTCTCACCAGTCTTTTTCATACTTATTTTTGAGCTCCCTGTACCAGAATCTCTTAGGGAGCTTGTGACAGATGTAGATTTCTCCCCCTTTACACGTCCACATCCACATTCTCTTGACCCTCCTCTGATCCAGAATCAACATTTGCCTCTGTCTAGCTCATGTCCTAGTGGAGGTGTTTTGTTTGAACCTACAAAAGATCCAATATCTTCTTTTTGGAGAAAGGAAGTTTGTAACTCAGGCATCAAGGCCTTAGGTTGAAGATAGTGCTAACTGGGCCTTTTGCACTGTGGTTAGTGTGCTCTACTCATGTGGGCAAGTAGGCCAACCTCTGTTAGGAATAGAATGGCTTTTTCTTAAGTTCTTATTTGACTTATCTAGCGATAGTTAAAAGCAGAAGGCAGAGAAAATGAGAAGTATATTTTGAGGGAATAACCCTGATTGCTATTTTTAGGATATAGGTAAAATGCACATTTCAATTTCTCATTTAGAAGTATATTTGACTATGTTAAGCCTTCTTGGTATAGCTATGACTGCATTAGCACTAAACAAATTGATACGCACATAGAACAGGTCATAAAAGTCATGAAATCACACGTGCAAGCATTACTCATTACCTTTATACCAACTCAGCTAAATCTTTGTTTTCCTCAATAATGAAAGATCTCAAGAATAAGTACATAGTAACAACATTTTAATTTGTACTAAAAATATCAAATGAGTCTTAAGTAAAATCTTTCTTGTGTTTGGAGTTTCACAGGTTCTGACAGAAAGAAGAGGACCTAAGAAATTTTCATGTTTCCTGTGAAATATGAATTATTTTGTCAAGCATCTTGAGGCAAAGCTCCAAAAGCTCTATGGAGCTTGCTGCACTGAATCAACCTCTTTCTTTCAACATCACTATGTTTGATTGCTTTTTCAGATATTGTGCATTGCTTTTACCTGAATTAAAGGTACATGAGAGATTTAGGATTTAAAAAATATCCCTTGGAAGAATGGCATATTGCAATCCAAGATCTAAATCTGATTGTGCCATAGATTTGCAAATGAAAGACCTGATTGAAAACTATTTTTTCATTGGTCTTAAATCCCAACAAGGCTGAATGGTCAAAATCCAATATTATCAGTCATTCAGCTATTCCACATCAAACATGGGGGCTCTTGCTTGGTTTTGCTAGATGATACACTTTTCAGAAGCTGTATGATATACGTGCAGTGGCTCCACCACCATGGAGAGAGGATGTGTTATCACTCTTAAGGCGATGGGCTATTTGAAAATAGCTGTTGCTGTAATTCTAGATCCCAACTCATTCATACAGGTTTAAATATCAGTTGAAATGAGCTTTTGTGGAGGCTCATCTCTCCCCTCCCTCCCTCTCTTTATCCTCTCTCTTTTATGAACTCTCACTTAAGAAATCCTTGAAACCAAAAGTCACTTGAATTCAAGTCTCCTTTAGCTTCAATTAACAAAATGATGCAGAGCTTCAGAGCTTCAAGTCCTGAGTCCTGAGGTGCAACCAGCACTTACACCACGGAGGTCATGCATTTGCTGCTTTAGGAGAAGAAAACAAATATTAGAATGTGATTAAAAACAAATTTTATTCTGGCATAAAAACACAAACCTAAATCAAAATTACAGAGCCTTAAGGTATTAAATGACCAAATAAGGATATGTCTCTTCTCTTCCCTTCTCAAAAATTATCCCAAATAGACGAAAAAGAAATCAAACATACAATCTTCCACTAATGAAAAATTTTAAAAAAGCAATCAATTCAGGGGCAGGGCATGTGGATTTCATGGTAAGAAAGAGCTTGATTGCCATGCATGAACTTGGATAAGTTCAAGAAGGGAAGTCACAGGCAAGACACTTCTTAGGGTTTTGTGGTTTTCATCTGAGTGGGGGTGATGAGTGACAAATGATGGCTGGAGTGCTGAGGACAGGCCTTATTTTGGAAAATAAAATAAAATAAAAATTTCCCATCCAGTGTCAGGATATAGACACAGTGATATTTTTTCTAGGTAATGAGTGGTTATATCAGCTTCTAGAAAGATTAAACCAACCTAGAAAAGAGACTTAGTGGCTGCCAATCTGTCCCTAACAAAAGTCACTCCAGCCAGGGCGGATCAGTCAGCCCATCTGCAACTTTGCTGGCCCCACAAACTCTGATCAGCATTTTCACAGTCTACAGGTAAATATAATGAGTAAAAACAGGATGTCACATGTGTGAGAAGTGAAGAAAGAAAGGTCTAAATCAAAAGCAAGTGACCTGAAGATCAAACTAAGAGAAAGTGGTGAGCTACAGCTACACCAGAGAGCTCATGACAATATCCTTGGAAAGATAAAAGGTAATCTATTCATGAAGAGCTAGAGGATGTTCTCAGACCATTCGAACAACAAAGAAGTGCTCTTAAGTTAAAAGGGAAGAGCTTAAATGCAATATTTAGTAAAAGCATTGAGGGTTTAGAATAAGAATAGACATACACATTGGAGAAAAGGAAAAGAAAATTAGAGAATCAGGGCAGGTAGTCTGATACCTAATAGAGGAAGATTCAAAGGGAGGTAACAGAAAATTATACAGAAAAACCGTCATGAAACGAAACATTTTCCCCCACAATTAAAGAAAACTGATTGCAATGAAATAACGCAATGAATGTCCAACCCAACAAATGAAATGAGAGACTCAAGATCCTGTCATCATAAATTTTTAGCATGACGATAAGAAAAAGTCCTTATAAATTTTCAGAGGGGAAGACAGGTAAAAACTTCTGAAAAGAAAGATTTCTGAACAGTCACAATGAAATCTAGAAGGCACAGGTAGAACCCTCAGCATTCTTATTGTAATGTGAGTGTCTAGACTGAAATAGGCCGTCATTCACAAGTGAGAGTAAAATCAAGACATCTTGGATGTGAAAGTGCCCAAAATTCACTTTCTGCATCTTTTCTCAGGAAAATGCCAGAAGATGTATTTCAACAAAATGAGAAAGGAAAAGCCAAGAAGGAGGTGAACTTGGTCCCTGGAGATCAGAGGAGAGTGCAGAAGAGAGAAGGCCAGGCTTGGTGATGCTAGCCAGGCCAGGTGCTGAAAGGTGTGCCGCGGGCCTGGCGATGAGCTGGGTGAGACCCACCAAGCGCAGAGAAGGAGAGAAAGTGAGTGGGACTGGTGGCTGCTCTGATGCCCTTGGTGTGGCAGAAACACAGTGGTTTGTGCAATTGTCCAAGATGTAAAAAAGACCTGGTGAATACACTAAGATAATTACAATTGATGAAATAGAGCTCATATTAACTGTAGGTAAAACAGAGAGTGGCACCAGGTGAAGATACTGTGTGCATCCTTGTTAGGAAATAGTACTGTGTATTATATAATACTGAATTTGGGCTAATTCGTAATCAATGAAGTTATATTGACAGTTTAAAAAAAAGACCATGTGAGCATACTAAAATCTTCAATGTCAGACACTTTTAATTGGTACTAATTGGTATTAATGATTTAATACCAATTCATTAAAAACTATATATATATCCATATATATATCATTTAGGAATATTGGGAAGGAGATAAAAGCTAGAGTTGGAGTGGATTTTATGGGGGGAGGAAGATAAATGGAAGAATTTTTTGTTATAATCTTTTTAGGACTATTTAACTAATGTCAGAAATTGTTTGTAGGATTTGGGGTATAGCTCAGGGATAGTGCACATGTTTAGAGTGTATGAGGGGCTCCAAATCCTTCCACAAATTGATTTGCAGGTAATACTCTAAAATATTAGTAATAAGTAAGGTTTCAAATCAACCCAACATTTCGAACACTTCATGATACCCCTACAGGGCTGGTCTCAGGAACATACCCTGTCACAGACTGAAGTCATTTTCAACTGCAGAATCTGCGGTCAGTGTGAATGGCTTCTTTGTCTTGGACCATCTTGAACAGTGAAGTTAAATACACATGCAAACAAATAAGTCCAAACAGATTACTACTGTCGTGATTCCTCAGTGTGGACACTGGATTGGACATTGTTTGTGTGTTGGTTTGGTTTTCTGGAGGCAGGCCTCACGGGAAGACAAGTTTTGTTGAGAGAGAAGAAAGGTGAGCCGCCTAAGGAGATGTTCCCGGAGTCATCCCTCCCTCCTGGGGCTGGTCGGTCAGCCATGCTCTGGGAGGGTGCCAAATGCCCCAGGGCTTTCAACCAGGCCCATAAAGAAGGGTGACAGGTATGTAGAGGAATAACAGAAAGATGCCTGGATTAGGGCTTTAGGTGCTCACAGCTGTGTAACGAAGAATCTATGGTTTGAGCCAAATTTTGCTTCTTAATTAAAGAGATGCCTAACAGACATTTGTGGCACCATTTTTCATGCTTGTTAAATTGACCCCCTCCCCCGGCCACAAGAATAGGTTTCTCTCTTTGCCTTGGTTGAATTTAAACCTTTCAGAAAGTGTTGAATTTTCATTACTTCAAATTAGAATGTTTAATTTCCCCTATAAAACATGTGTAGAATATATATGGGTAAGTCTTTTTCCTTCCTTCTTGAATTATTCTGTGTTTGCTGGAAGGCAAAGGTCCTAAGCAGGAGAGGATTGATAGTCGGTGTATGTTTATCCTCTCCACATGGGGTGCCGGTAGCCCTTGTGACGTGACGGGTACCAGACACAGAAACAATAACACCAACTGTTTACATGCGGGTCATTCGCCAGCAGATGGTGAACACAGGTAAAGGCATTTTTCTATTTTGAGATTTACTAGCAAAGGGGGAGTTTTCTCTCTCTCATTGGTAAAATCCTAAAAAGTGCTTCGTTTATAATTGAAATCTAAAAGATTTGTGTCTGTATATACGACTAATACTGGAAGAATTTGTTGACAGGTGTTTAAGCTACTGGGAGGAAAAAGAATAAAGACATACGCCGATGCCTCGGGCAGGTCAGAGGCACACAGTGCAGTGCTAAGGCCACATCTAGAAAGCACATCTTTGTGACCATTCCTGGGAGAAGGGAACAATGGTCCTGGTGCCTCCGTTCTGTCCTAGGGAATGGGCTGGTTGTCCTGATGAAGAATCAAATGAGAAATCACCTGTCATCCAAACTATTTTATCTGAAAATTCTGGGCTTCACAAGCTAGCACACAAAAACACTAAAAACTGGTCAATTCCCTGAACCACAGCTATGCCTGAAGGTGAAGAACTTTTTTTTTTTTTTTTTTGACTCTAAGCAGAGTCTGAGGTAGAAGGATCACAAGTTCAAGGCCAACCTGGGCAAACTACCAAGAACTTGTCTCCCCCCCCCCCCCGCCCCCCAAAGCAAACAAACAAACAAACAACAAAACCTTAAAAATGTAGAGTGTTGCTCAGTGGCAGAGCACTGAACAAGCATATTTCAAGCGTATTTTAGCCCCTCAGAACTGAAAAACTGAAGACTCTTACAGGTGCCCAGAGGAAATGCCTGTGAAGCTTCAGGCTTCTTTTCACTGAGGAATCACCCCCTTGCCACCTGCTGTTTTATTGTTCTTGTGAAGTGAAAATTCAGTTTTATTCATTTATGGATAGGAGAGGGTAGGATCTGAGCTCCAAAGTATTGAATATTTTATGACACAGCTCTTTTTTTGTACCCCTGTGCATGTCTAAGTCCAAGTTCCAGTTATATAAAGTGATATTCCAGAGAAGGTCCTTGCTTTTGACTGTTTGAGTGGTCACATGTGCTTTTGAAGCCACGTTGCAGTAAGATCATGGTATGTGAGGCCCACAGCACCCAATTGGTCAGGTGTTCAATGGTTTCTTGGGTGCCAATGACTTTCTGCTACCCTGAATCCCACTACTGCCACGTCTCTTGTGAGCCCCAGTGCAGTGTCTTCCAAGACCTTCCCAAGCTGCAGAAATTTCCATGATGGAATATGTCCTCTTCCTTTCTATATGACATTCAGTAAGGTCATCGCTGTTATGCCTGTTCTACCAACAGGATAGTGATGGTGTGGGACAGGCCTCACAACTGCTGTACTCAAAATGAACTCTTGCCTTTAGGTTTCACACGGAGGAGCCCTGTTGTATCTCTGCAGCTGATCCCACTTGTCCCCCACTTCTACTACTTGACAATCACATCTTCAGATATCTAAGCATCCAGCTCCAGTGGCAGACGGGTGTCCGCAAATCTAAGTATCCGAATCAAAATCAGAAGCGTGTACATAGCTCAGCTGTGCTGCTGGGGACATCTGTGTCCAACGCAGGCACTCTGCAGAAGGTGGCACAAAGCACATCCCTGGCACAGAAAGGCAGAGGGTGTTTTTGGTCTCATCTTCTCATGAAGCCGGCATTCCAAAACTAATTCTGCCTCCAGTTATTAACACTCACTCTCTCCACATTTGTTAATGGAGTATTGTGTATCAAATTGCACAAGAAATATACATTTCTGTCTGAATTAAGGCTTAACTTACCTCAAATTCCAATACCATCATTCTGTCACTTTTAAAAACCTTCTTTCTCCATGTCACTGAGAAATATTCACTCAAGGTGGCCCCATTTTGGTTCAAACACTTTGTATCTGTCTTTCTTCATGGCTGAATAGGTACCTTGTATATAGGTACCACATACTATTTAACCATTCCTCAGTGGATGGGCAGGTAGGTTTTTTACGAGATTTGGCTATTATGAATTGAGCTGCTATGAACACGGATATGCATGTGTCTTTTTGGTATGTTGACCATTTCTTTCGGGAACGTGCTCAGTAGGGCAGTAGCTGGATCACATGGAATTTCTATTCTCAGCTTTCAAAAAAACCTCCAGATTTCCATAATGGTTGCACTAGATTGCATTCTGAACGTTCCACACCCTTGCCAACAATTGTTGTTTTTTCAGGTCTTGTTGTTGTCCGTTCTCCTTTGGATGAGGTGAAATCTCAATGTTGTTTTTATTTGCATTTCTCTGAAGATCAGCCATGAAGAACACCTTTCCATGTGCTTGTCGGCCATTTGCACTTCTTCTGAGAAATCTCTTTTCATTTCAGCTGCCCACTGCTTGATGGGACGGTTTATTTTAGGGTTTTTTTAGTTCTTTCCATATTCTGTATATTAATCCTTTGAAGTATTACTGGTGAATATCATTTCCCTCTCTGTGGATTCTCTCTTCACCACGTTGATTGTTTCTTTTGCTTTTTTGATTTAATATAGTAGTTTCATTTGTTGATTCTTGTACCTCATTTTAATGAAAATCAACTAGTTACTGAATTGACTTAGGAGTCATGGCACTTAAAAATGATCTAGTCTTTAAGCTCAAGTAATCCGGAAGAAATGCCCTATACAATCTTTTTCTTTATCTTTTCTTTCTCTATTAAGTGGGTCATATAGACGTGAACTCACTTGCCACTTTCTACTCCAAATTGGTCTATGCAGATGCACAGCGTGTGGGGACACAGCAGTCACGTCTAACAGGCATATTAAAAGTCTGAATAAGGAAAAAAAAACCTTTCTTTTATCTTTTTCCTTCTCACAATAAATTTGATCTTATTCTGATGATATTTTTATATTAAAATCTAATCTTCAGCTTCCTCAGGGTAAACACGTATTTGCTAATACTCAAGATGTTCATTTTCCTTCACGTACACAAAGTTCTTTAATACTGTTACTACATTCAGGTGGAGTTAGGCGCAAGTAATGAAGATTAGTCCCTGAGGCATTCTGATTTGTCACCGGCTCCTCCAGACATATTGTCACTGAATCAGGAATTATCTTTGTGACTAAAACTGATTATCTCTTTAAAAATGTTTGGTATTATTGTATGATTTGAGAATTTTCCCAAAGCAAAAGTCTTGCTCCCCTGCAGAGCTGACACACAGCCTTCTTTTTCTTCCCCTCTGCCCTTGTAATATGGGTGCAGAGTCACTGGCTTTTAAAGATCAATCTCTGCATGTAAATGCAACTATAATGAACATAATTTCCTGCTCTGCGTATGAACTTGCTCGAGATCTGAGGGTAGCATTTACTGAAGGTTAATGTGGGAAATATTGCTCCGTATAGTGTACGCTCTAATATAGAGTCTAGGGTAATAGAAATTGGTTTGCTTTATGGAATTTAGATGAATTTCAATCTCAGTGTCTCCTGACTAGAAATGAAGAAAAGTCTATGACGGTTGAAGAATATGCTGTGTTGGTCACCACGAACTTGTAGCACAAGCCTGTCTTGGGATTTTTAAGAAAATGGTGTTGGGTCAACTTCTGTGGAGCTGGGAAAACAGCTGCCTGGACAAGATGCAGAGTTTAAGGCAGGCTATTTGATAAGCTGCTAAAACTCCGCGGGTGATACAGACATATGGCAGGGTCCAGTGAGCTCAGCGTTATAACCCAGCTCCTCTGGGGGGGGGGGGGGGGACACAGGACAGCCCACGGCTGCAGGGCGAGGCACGCACGCTCCGGAGCCTGGGTTGCCTCAGTCTCAGCTCTTCCTGGGTTTGGCCCTTGAGCAACTTACTTCACTTCTTGGAGTTCGATTTTGCCACCTGTGAAGAGATTAACTTATCTTTTTCTTTTTTGTGATTAAAAAAAAATTTTATGTAGGAAAACATACCGTGATTTTTCTTTATAATAAGCGTTTCAGGTCTCTAGCAAGATTTTTTTTCCCCATTTTATTGTTTTCTAAAAGTTTTACTATTTTGATTTTAATAAATGATCTATGCTCAATCTGGAGTTACTTTCTTGTTAATTAGTGACAAAATGTTACTTTGTTCTTTTCCTGAGTACAGGCAATTTTCTCTGATTTAATGGTAGATTCTCTGCAAATATGTCCTTCGTACCATTATCCTGTTTTGTAAATTATTTTTAACCAGTACATAACAGATATAAAAATTATGCACATTAATGCAGGTACTATGGAATGTTCTGAATCATGTATACTCCACGTACTATTTAAGACTTATTTATGTCTTCAAATGTTACATGCTGAAATATGAAATGTCTCTCAAACACTCATGCATGGAAGGGTTGAATTGCAAAGAAGCAATGTTTAGAGTAGGATCTGGAGAAGCGACTGGATCACATGGGGGCTTAACCGATCAATGAGTTCAGCTGATTAATGTATTAGCTGCATGAGTTGTTATGAACTGGGGCCTCCGTGAAGGAAGTAGATGTTGTTGAGGGGTGTGTCTCTCCTCGGGCACTTCCCCTTTCTCTCTCCCTGCTTTCTGGCTGCCATGAGGTGAGTAGCTCCGCTCTACTGTGCCCTTCCTCCATGATGCTTCTGTCTGGCCATAGGCCTAAAAGCAACGGGACCAGTGGATGACGCACTGAATCCTCCGAAACCATGACTCAACATAAGCCTTTTCTCTTCCAAGTTGACTTTCTTAGACTGGGACTCTGACTAACCCATTCATTTATCATTTCTTTATGTCAAAAATTGCAAAATTCTTTCTTCTAGGTTTTTTTAAAGTGTATTACATTATTGTTGCCTGTAGTCACCCTACTGTACAGTAGCATGGTAGAACTTCTAGCTGATGTCTAATTGTAACTAGAAACCCTTCCTCATTCCTCCTCCCACTCTCTGGCTTCTCGACCTAAAGAAGCCTGAGGTTTGCATCAAATCCCTCCGCACTGCCCTACTCGGGCTGAGTTCCTCATTCCTTTCCACAGGCTACTTTACATTTTGCATCAAATAGTACATTGAATCTTGATATCTGCCACAGCAAGGCCACCCTTCTCGTTTGTCTTTCTTTAAAATATTTTTAAAAATTTGTTACTTTATTTCCTTTATGAATAAAATGTTACCTGATTAAACCAGATGCTCCCACCCACCCTCACTCTTCTGCACATATTGTTTAGAATACTGGCTGTTTAGGTTAGGGAGGCTTTAAATTTACTCTGTTCCCTCTGAAATTTTAATAATTTCAGACTATCGAACAAACTGACCGTAGACAGAGAATAAGATAAAAAGGATACAAATTTCACTGTGGCACAAGTGTTGAAACAAGCACATGTTCAGGAGGAGACTCCGAGAGGCACAAGATGAAGTCATACAAAGTCATGTACAGAGTGTAACAGAGGGACAGGAGCTGCTTGGCTCTCTGGGGAAAGGGGGTGTGTGTGTGTGGAACAGGCCTGGGGAGATTGGAGGGACCAGTGCACAGCACAGCCCGCAGGAGTTGTCTCCCTGGGAAGTCTCCCAGGTTACAGCCACCTGTGACAATCTGTCTGGAGCAGACGCCAGGCCCTCAGCCGTTCCGTCTGTGGAAAGATCTCTTCTAGGCAGAAGGCGTGGTGGGGGAATGCATATCACATAGAGAGGCCTCTGTCTGCAGCCTCTGTTTACGTTCTCGATGTAGACAGAGGTAAAGGTCTTTTTACGGAAGGATTGCTTTGTCCCTAACTGCAAAGGTTGGCAGTTTCTTGGACAGGCCAACGTGAAATATGCCGAAGAGACGTGTTTGGAGTGAGTTATTTTGTGCTTCCGCAGCTGGCGTTTCTCTGCCTGCACACGTCAGTGCGGATGGCTTGGTACCTCCCCAATAGTGAGCGTGCCTTGCCAAGAATATGGCACAATGGCATTTACCCGGATATTCCTTAAGGTTTTACAATGGAGCTCTAGTTTTCTTTGTGGAGAGAATTCTTACGTTCTGTTATTACCAAGTACTTGATAATTTTGATGCCTTAAAGTATTCGTGAAGAATGTACCATATATACAAAAAAGTGGAAAATCACTTTTGTAAAACTTGATGAATTTTTGCTGGGCAAAAAAAAAAAAAAATAATCATGCAAAAATTTCCACAACCCCTTATGCCGTCTCTGGATTGTTATTCTGTCCCCTAATCAGAGACAATCTTTTTAGGTTAATGTCACATTCAATTAGTGTGTGGGTGGTTAGTGGACCTCCAGGAGTCCACTAGCTGCATCCCCACATTACAGTGTATAACAGCCACATCAAACCACGGCACTAGATATGCACTTTTTCCCCAAAAACAAATTCGCATGAAAGGTGTAGTGTATAAAAATAGTGTTGGGATAGCCTGCCAAGGGTAGCGATCTGAGCCAGCGCTGCAGTGGCTGGGACTGGAAGCAGAATGCTGTGCGGAGACATTATGGACTCGCACAGCCCTGCGGGGTCAGCCCGGTTGCCAGGAGCAAGCAGAGAGGGGCGAAGGTTCCAAATCCTGGGGTGCTGGCTGCAGAGCCAGACATCAAACGCCCAGGGGTGAAGGCGGGCAGGAGGTCCTTACCCGCCCCTGCCTTTCCATGATCTATCCAGTTACCACAGTTGTGCTTTTTCCCAATGCAGAAGAAAAGCTAACACTAGTTCCTTCCAACATCTTTCTAAAATTTTTTAAATGGTTTCCTCCACTTTCAATCTAGTTTTTTACTTTACATCACAGGAAATATACTGATAATTTAGGAGTCAAGAAAAATTCCCTACATAGTGTGGCTTGTAAACACGAAAGATATTTTCACATCTGTCCATTACCTGGTTTATTAGTTTACAATAGAAGAAAGTTTCGATGATGGTCTCCTCTACCTCCATGAAACCTGTCTGTGTTGATTGGCTTTAATTCAACACTCTTGTTTGAACTAAACCAATGTAACATCAAGTTGGAAAAACTTTAATTGTATTTTTTATTGAATATTGGAGATATGAAACACATGATCTTCAGAATAATTAAGAATTGTCATGAGATTGAGGTTCCTCTTTGTACTATTGAGGGTCTAATTCTTCCAGAGATATAATATGGACTATGGTGAATAAAACGAGTAAAAGTTCTAGGTTCCACCCTATCTCACTGAATGTGGCAACTTATTTGCCATTATAGATCTGGGAAAATGGATTTCTTAATTGTCTCCTATGATTGCACATGAAACTAAGCATGTCCTTTCAAAGGCAATCACTTTGGAGAGCTTCGTGTGACTCTGGAGATGTTCCAGTTCAGAACACGACATTGAGGCCTGAGTGGTAGACAGAGACTCTATGTGACCTTCTGAATGTTCTTGGACACAGAAAACACACAGCATCAAGGAGGGAACTTGAAGGTTAGGAAGCCCAGGAGTGATGGTAATAGAAACCCCTGTCCTGAATACGGGAGCAGCCAAACCAAACACAGTTGTTTTGGACTCGTGAAACCGGACAAATGCAAATAATGAAACTAGTATTTTTACTATGTGGTTTTTGTCTATGGTTAGGTAAAAAAGATTCTTTGAAGCTGACTTTTTAATATATTTAGAACAATAACAATAGCAGTCTCAATTAAATAACTACATGGCTTCCACAATAAGAATTCCATAAGATACCTATTCAGACAGCTCTTTACCTCAACAAAAAATGCTTTACATCTCACCGTGTGCCGAAGAACAGATGCAAGACCCGTCGAACTGCAGAGGACTGTGTTGAGCACTTGTGGGGCAGTTTTGCAGGGTTTTTAATTTCTTGGGCTTGTTTCCTGGCTGTCACTTTCAGCTTCCTCTCTGTTCTACTTTCAAGTTCCTCAAACAGAAACCTTGGTCGATATGGTACTTTTTCAACCTGTTGAGTTTCTTTTGAATGTGTAAGAAATAAAAGCTCTCATATTACAAAAATAAAATAAAATAAACCTTAAAAGTAACTCTCAAAACTTTCTTAAATGTGTGACCATGTATAATAAAATGAACAATGACATTTCAGGGTTGTTGACACAATAGGAATTCAAACTAAAAGCAGATCATTATCAAGTGGCTTTTGACTCCAGTGACACTGCAGTTAACAGGATGTCTTATTTTCTATATCACAGGGATGGCATATTTGGATACTAAGGAGCATCTTGGATTAATGGGTTAAGGCTCTCAGAAAATACGTTTTGACCAATTTTTTTAAAAAAAGACTAAACAGAATTTTACAGACATAATTCATTCAGAGTATGATCTTTGCAGATTAAAAAAATGTCTTGTGCACTTTCAGGATAATGCAAAAGTTTACATTGTTTAATGATTAAATGCAGATAAAGCAATTTATTCTCCTCTATTGTTTGGAATACAATTTGCTGAATGAATAATTCTGTAATTTATAATCTAGACATTTTGTTGCAAATTAGACTTTATGAGGCTTTTATAAGATGACCCAGATTTTTGGTAATTATCTTTTCTTCCTCTTAAGCTCTCTAATGCTTCCCAATCCTTGACCCAGAGAGACCTTTGTGGAGAAGTTGGCTGAGTGCCACTGAGGGGACATTGAGATTAGAGGCTCGGTTTCCACCAGGCTCAGCCAATGGACTCTCTTACATGGGCCTTTCCCAGTTGACTTTGGGGTTCCAATTCAAAATGAATTCTTTAGGCTCCAAACAGAGGGATAAACAACACACAAAGAAGAGTTCTACTAAAACTTCTTGTTAAATTTAGAGATACAAACATTTCACTGATGTTGATATAAATAAAACTACACATGTACACAAATGCAAGTATCTTTAGAAGTTAAATTTGGAAGAGAACACCCACATGAACCTTTACCTCACATATGTTTGGGGAGCACATACTATAAACAAAAACTATGATCATTAATATATAAGCAGAGACTAAAAGATTATTCATCAACTACTGATTTGTGGAAATAATTTCTGTTGGATTTGTATTTGGAAGGATAAAAATAAAGTAGTTCCAGACCTACACATTCAGTCAGCACATTTCGGTAGTTCTGCACATCTTTACAAAGTAGAAGTGTCTATTTTTGAAGAAACCATCAATTATTATAAATTTGTTTTTGATATGCCAAACACCATGTGTTATAGATGCACTTTTTAAACTTCAGGATCTGGAGAAGTATTTAGATTCAGAAAGAATACGTATTTCTTCAAGGAATTGCCCCAAGAATACAAGAAAACTCCTGGGATTAATTTATAAATTATCCGGGGAACAGAAAGCAACAGGAGGGCACAAGCTTGTCTGGAGCTGGAATCCCAAGAGTCAAACAACTTTTCCTCTTCTCTAAGCTGAGCTCTAAATGTCAGAAGGAGGCAGGGTGTCTCAATCTAGGAGGCCAAGCAAAAAGCCGAGGAAGTTCTTCCTTAATTTGAAGACATTTTCTCTTTAATGCAACTTTCTCACATTAGTCTTACATTTGTCATCTCTTAGAACACTGAGTATGCATTCATTTAATCATTTCACTCTTGTCAGACGCTCGGGACAAAATGAGGAACGAGAGAATAGGACCCCTGTTGTCTTAGAGCTTAGTAGGTCCAGTGAGTGAGGATATCTCAGGCAGTTAGAACAGAAAGTCTTATCTAGGGTAGGACACTGAGCTCTGAATACGCAGAGGGGAGACCCCAGGCTAGTCTTGTCTTTGTGTACAAAGAATGAAGAAGAGTTCCAAGTTTCCCCAGAAGAAGTTACTCAGCTGAGGTCTGAGAGGCACATAAATTTAGTTCAGCAAAGTGTGATTGTCATAAAATGTGTCCCACCAAGTGGGAGGACCAAACTCTGAAGCCCAGTGCAAGGCAGAACGGAGTACTGAAAAATTTCAGTAGATAATTATCTCACAGAACTTAATGTAGAAAGTAATGGGAATTGCGGGGTGCGTAGGGACAAAAGGAGAGCGGGGAAGGTCTTGTAACCTTGCCATGATAGGTACATACACAAAATGCTCAAGATCAATGTAAACTTTAAATTTACATTGATATGTATCAATAAAATGGGAAATAAATTTCGGTAGAGCTAAAGCCTGGAATACTTCGGGGCTGTTGGTTAAAGATTTTTAGGGACATTTACTAGAGAATAAAAGAAGCAGTGAGAAAGCAAGGCTTTGGAGACTGCTCAGGTCTACGTCTAATGCACAAAAAATGCAAATTAAAAACTTTCAGAGTTGCAAGCAATTATAGAGGAATTTTAAGCCTGAGATTGTAAGATCACAATCAAATGTAAAAAAATCTTGTTCTTTCATCCTCTCTGTGAAATCCTCTAATATTTGAAGACAACAACTGTGCTTTACCCCCATTTCGATTATCCTTCAAGTGGGAGAGTTTCCAGAAGTCTCATCAACAGGATCTCTGTCTTTTCCGAGTGACTCTATTTGCTAATGTCTGAAAAAGAAACCCAAAACAGGGTGGAATGATCCAGCCAGAAAGTAAGCAACATTTGTGGTAGAAAAGTTTGCTACCTTTATTTTTGTTTTTGTGGGATATTATTCTTTCATTAGAGTGGCTCAAAGTTGCTGTGGCATACTGTTTATTCATTTTTGAGCTATGGTAAACTAAAAATGGACATGTTTTCCTAACTAAGATTGATGTGTGGTCAGGTCTGTCCCATCACGTGTAAGTAAGATCTGGCATAACCCTGTTCAGTGTCACGTTACCGGCCTCAGCCATCATTCATGTCCCTCAGGATTGCTTCATATCTTGGTTCTGTCACTCGGGCCACTTGCCATCTATCTCAGCTCACGTCAGTTGCAAATTTAATCAGGCTGAATCCTGCATCTTCATTTAACGAGCCCCTTGCCTCTGGAGCTTCCGCCTTAGGTTGATAAAAATAAAATATTCTATTTTATTTATTCAATCAGATACAAATCTGACTTGGTATTTTCCGAACCAGATTTCTTAATAATATTATAAGGGACTTGGCTAAATGTCATGCACAAATCGATTCACCCAGTTTTTGGTGGATTTTCACTCTAATTTCTAACATTGTAAGCCACTTAAAAATAGTTTTACTAAATAACTTAGTTTGTTTTCTAGCATGCACCATTTTGCCCTCATGACAATCTACTAAAAACATATTGCTAAAATTTTTGTTCAGTATCAGAATCGCTATTCCTGATCTGTGGTTTCTGAGCTGTATTATTTTTCCCCATAAAGAATGACCTGTCCTCCCTGTCCAATTTTCTCAGACCTCTTCTGCCCTATAGCATGTTCTACAGGATCATGGGACTGGGGGGGGGGAGGGTGTCCCACTGTGGCATTCATCCACTGAATTGTAATATTTAAGTAATTCTTCTGTACTTCTGTTTCTCTCCTGTCCTCCAACAGCAATTTCTCTGTTGATGAAATGAGGACAACGGTGTCTCCCTTTGTCATTGCGAGAATTACATGAGTTGTACGTGACAACAGTGTTTGGTCTGGGGCAAGTACTTAATGACATAATCTGTTAAAAAGGGATGGGTTTAAAAAAATCTTTGCTCTCCAGTGTTTAACAGCTGACTTAGTTCCTTGAGATCTCAGCCTAGTCATATTTTCTCAATGAAAATAAGTAAGAAATCTGCTATATGAAGATGGCAATCACTGATTGCAGCTCAATTAACAGTTGTTACATTGCAAAACGTAGATCCACTTAATCGACATATTAAGTTTTCCTTGTCATAGTTTGTGAAAGGGTCGGTCCCTGGAGTGCTTCTTTGCGCTCGCTCTCATCCAGCGGAGAAGACAGCCTTAGATAAAGGGGCTGTAGGCACGGAGCTCAGCTCCAGAGTAAGTCTAGATCCTTCACAGTGCTGAAAGGTCAGGGTGCATTACGGCGTGGTAGGGTATGAAGCCCGGACGTGTATCGGAAGCACTCCAGCTGCTTGATTGTCAAGACTGCCGCCCTCGTTTCGGCTTAACCTGAACTGAAGGATCATTGGGATAATTCAAAATAAAAATGTAAAGGCCAGGCGTAGAGCTGTGGCTCAGACGCCATAGCTGTTACCGCTCACTGCCTGGGGGCCTCTGTCTCCCGTACACATGAAGGAGAAAGACAGCCGAACGGTCAACTCGCCAACACCCAACAGAGGAAAAACCGAAAATCTGGTTAGATGCTAGAACATTTTATAAAGAGACTTAAAAACTAAGGATTAAAAACTTAAGGGTTTCTCTTCTGCAGAATTGAGTTTAGGACTTGGAATTGATAATTGAAAGGCATCTTTGTCCAGAAGAATGAGAAAAATAAAGCTGGCAGTGCCCGCAGAGATTCTGTGTGGGCTTCTTGTCCCTGTGCAGTCCCGGAGCATCACGATGACTCATCTTAGATGAGGCTTTTTGGTCCTCACGTGTCTCCATAGACCTGGTGTCCAGGGGACATTTCAATCCTGCTACGTGCCATTTGGGGAAGGGGCAAATGGAAAGTTAGTCCTGCAGTGGTTCTAGTGTGATTCTGTGACACTGTTTAGAGGGGCTAGTTGGCTTTGGGCATTTTCTCCAGATTGTTGACTGCTTGTTAGCCACCAATGCTTACCAGTATTACTGGGGCAGAAACTCCTTTTCTCTTTTTTGTCAGATATTTATTATTATTTTTGTTTAGAAATCAACAATCTGGGATTGAAGCTATTTTGGAAACCTGTAGTGGGTCCTGAAGACGCAAGTGTATGTGTGTGTGTTTGTGTGTGGGGATGGCAGGGGGTGGGGGTGGACTCCAGTGTGAAAACAATAATCAAATGTCAATAGCCCTTTAAAGTCTCATTTAAAATTTAGAGGAATTCTCTGTATGGAGAAGCCAAGTGTCAAGTTAAAAAAAAAAAAGGGAATGGAACCTCTAGGAAAGTTCTCTAAGAGATTTTTAAAGGGGAGCCCACGGCTGGGATGTTTTTGCTTGGCCCAAGTTCATTCCCTTTCTTCTTTGTGAACTGTTTGCTTCCATTTTGTGGAATTCACCTTCCTACAATGTAGGACAGGTACAAACATAAATATTTAAAAGGGGGAAAAAAGTAAGATAATACTGTGGTATCCTGGATGAAGAAAGGAAAAAGGAGGGAATTCAAAGCCCTGTTGAATTGCTACTGTAGTGTTGAATACCGTGGTAAGAAAATTCTTGCCCCTCTCCAAGATTCCTATGTCTTGATTTCTGAAACTTTGTTACCGCACATGGGAAAAGGAAATTAAATCCACAGATGGATTAAATTTGTTAATCGAGTGACCTTCAACTGAAGAGAATATTCTGGATTAGCGGTGTTCCCCCCAAAAGATCTCAGGGCTCCTCAAAAGTGGAGGAGAGCTTACAAGGATCAGAGAGCTATGACGCAAGGATGGAGCTGTAGTTGCGGACGGAGAAAGTTGCCACCAGCCAGGAACACGGGCAGCTCCCGGATTCAGAACGGCCAGAATGTGGATTCTCCCCTGAAGTTTCCAGAAAGCCCCAAAGACATCTGAATTTCAGCGCCGCGAGACCTGAGTTAGAGTTGCGACGGACAGGATGGTAACGTAACAAACCTGCACCACGTGAAGCCACTACGTGGTCAGTTGCATAGCCGCCACGTCTGGTCACGCTCATCTCACTCAGAGAACTGCTTCCTCCCCCAAGCACACCTCCGCTCCCAGCCAAAGCCTTTGCTGTGCCCTCCCTCCGCCCGCAACTGCTTCCCAGGCGACCTGTCATCGCCCGGCCTTTTCTTGTGTCTGCTTCAACGCCACTTTTTTGCTAAAGATCTCTGATCACTCAACCTAGACTATGCTCTTATCCAATCCATAACTTTTGATTTATATCTTCTGTTCTTTTTCTTTGAAGCATGCATTAAAACATTAAAAATGCTGTATTCTTGTTTTCCAGTTTCGTATCAGTTTTTCTCACCACATTGGGAGACTTTCACCTCATTTGCTTGGCTTTCTCACCTGTGCTCATGACCAGCAGAGCCTCTGACCCTTAGCCGTGTGCCACATATTAATTAATTAAAAACAATCAGTGCAATTACACAAATTCTCTTTCTGAGCTACTGATCCTATAGCATTTATCCGTTTGTGACTTTATTTTTATTATATTAACATATTTAGTAAATGAAAATTTATCTCCTCATTCTAATTGAAAAATGTCCTTTGTTATTCTTACATGTGTGCTTTTTCATGTGAGATTAATGAACACTATGCTGTATTCTCTAAAAATTAAGCAAGGCCCATGGCACAGCCCTGCAATCCCAGCACTTCGGAAGGCTGAGACAGGAGGATATGAATTGATTAGCCAATGGTAGCATATCCCACACATTGAAAGTTCCCAACAAATACTGACTGTCCGTCCTTCCCTCAACTTTCTTCTCTCTTGTCTTGGATGACGGATGTTCACTTCCTGTGTGTAGTGGCCGTCTGGTCCTCTTTCTGGTAATTATAGCTCTATTTTCTTTCTACAGCTGTTGCTTTGGCCTGAACTTCAAAAAAACATTTTAAATCACAGTGATTTTTTTCATAATAGCCAGTAAAGAAGCATCATAAAATTTCTGATTTCCTAAGAAGATTTTTTTCTAGTTGATTTTATGTCACAGTTTTCTAAGTTCTTTTTTTTTTTTTTTTTTTTGAGACAGGGTCTCGCTCTGTAGGCCAGCCTGGTCCTGAACTCACTATGGAGCCCAGGCTGGCCTTGGGCTCACAGCAATCTTCATATCTCAGCCTCCTGAGTGCTGGGATCACAGGCATGTGCCATTACGTTTGGCTTATGTGGTGCTGGGGAATTGAACTTGGGTACTTAGCACTTGCCTTCTTAGTACTTGCTAGACAAGCGCTTTAACTGCTGAGCCATTCTTCCAGTCTCTTCTCTAAGTTCTTAATAAATCTTTCCATGAGTCATTGTATTTATGTATTTCTTAGCATTCTCTTGTCCTTAAATTTATATTAGCCAATGGGTAATATTTTAAATGTTATATTAACTTGAATTTGAAAGTAATTTATTTAGAATTCTTGACTATTTCACATAAGTAAAAGAAAAACAGAGTGTAATTCTCTTTTATTCAATTTTATTTTTTAGATCTCATTAATTTTTTTCCGACTTTATTGGTGCATATTTATGTGACCTACACTGGCTGCATTAAACTTGAAACTTCAGTGCACATAGATTTTTTGACATCACTGCAATCCCTTCCTTTCCCCATACTTGATGCTCTGGCCCCTTCCTCCTCTCCCCTGGCTCCCAATTTTATTCTACAAGTTGCCTGTGTTCTGGGTTTCTCATAATAGAGAAACTGTGCGATATTTAACCTTCTGAGTCTGACTCACTTCACTGAGCATGACGGTCTCAAGCTGGCCTTTTTTTTTAGGTTTACATTTTGGTATGAACGTAATGTCAGCTTCATAAAATAAATGGAAAACTTTTATTTAGTCTCCATCAGTGCTTTAAATTTTTCTCTCACTTTTCCTGTCTTTTTTTCTCTTTCTAAGCTTCAGTAATTAACACAACTGTATCTTTTTGCTACCATATTTCATTGATTCTAAGTACCATTTCTCCTTATTTATGTTCTAAGAGGAAAAGTGCCACCTATTTAATTGACTGAAGAAAATAATACCATTTAGGAATCTTTCTAATTATTGAAACACATACTGATACCTTAAGATGTAACTTAGTAATTGCGTTACTTTTGTAAACACACAGTGCAAATTTTCTTGAGCTCCTCGCCATGTCCTCAAACCACCCGATGTCTGCCTCGGGCCCAGAGCTGGATCTCTCTGCTCCATCCGCTTCACCTGGATCCTGACTCTCACATGTGCTCTCCCCGTCTATGTGGCGTCCGCAGCGCGTTCTCGTCCTGAGCTGTCATCGTCAATGTCGTTTCTGCAGTGGCGTCTTCCTGACCTTGCTTCTAACGCGCACCTCTTCTCTGTCAGGTCTATTTCCAGATGCGTTCACTTGAAGAACCGACTGCGGCTGGCACGTCTGATCCCGTGCCCCCTCCCTGCCACATCCCCTCTGTCCTGTCTCATGAGTGTCAAGCGGGAATGTGACTCTCTCTCCAGCCTCATCACGTAAGAGCTGCGTGACCAGAGTTTGTCCCATCCCCATCCTGGTACTTGGACTATCAAAATTCTGGAAAACATAAGTCATCCCGGCTCCCAGCACATAGCTTTGTCTGGGTGTTCTGAATTGGTTTTTTGGATGTTAGCGAAATTCCTCGCCCTTGGCTTCTGAGATGGCATCTCCTGAGTGCTGGCCAGGTCGTGGTTCATGGGAGCAGGCCAGACACTGGATTTAGGATTACCTAAGACATTGGCTGGTCCCTGGCAGGTTAATCCGTTTCTCTGTAAAGGCTAGGGTAAGAGATAAAGAGGGAAGATATTCTGTGGTGGAAATGTGAGCTGAAGCATCACATGGTTTGAGCTTTAGTGGAGAAGTTCGGGACACCATGTGGAGGGAGGCCTGCACACAGGCTCTGGAGGGAGTGGTCTGAGAGCATTTTAGTTGTTTTGCCAATTGCTTGGCACTTTAGCCATCAGGGATCGAGAAATAGAAGGCTTGTAAAGTGGGGAGGTCAGATCACAAACAAATATTGCTTGCTGATTGGCTACCCCAAAGGTAAGCAGACTCTGTCTTACATTTTGGAGAGTGGAGAGTCTCACAACTTGGGGCAATATATCCCCCAAAGTCAGGCTCCACCTTCCCACAGAGACAGGGAAAAAGGGAATTATGGTCCTCAGGGCACCCAGGTCCTCAAGAAGGACAGTCCTAGTCTGTAATACTGGCCAGAGGGTTTCAACAAATTTATGTTTGTATATTTATGTAAGGAGAAATTAAAATAAAAAATTAAAAAATCCTCTAATAAAAAGTGATATGAGAGTCCCTGGTCACACCTCCTATGGAACTTAAGACAATAAACAAAGTGAAAGTAGGGGGAAGGTGGGGGTGGAGGGAGAGATGGGTAGGGGGAGGGACAAAAGGAGAGTGGGAAAGTCCTTGTCACCTTGACAAGATACGTACATGCACAAAATGCTCAATTCCATTGTAAACCTTAAATTGTGCACTTATACATATCAATAAAATGGGGGAAAAGTAGTCTCAGAGTTAAGAAGAAACCTTTTAAAGTATAGTCCATCTGAGGGAAATGTTAAGACATCTTAATCAATAGGATTTAACTGAATAAAAGGGCAGATGGAGAATAAGTTTTCTATGCGTTGGTGTGAGTGTATGTGATTCTGTTTACACCACCGAAGCCCTGATCACCTTCAGATTGGTAGCATGCGTGGAGAGCGACGGTGGTGATCGGTGAAGGTTACTACTGCCAAGACTGCTTTCCCCTGGTGATGTCCTCCCTGAGCAGTTCTCCATGGGATGTCAGATAACAGCACTCAGACCCCTTTAGGGCTGCTGAGATGAGCCCCCAAATGTGACAGGGATGCTTTGGGGGACAGCAAATCTTGTTTTGAGTTCTCAGTGGTCCCCGGGGCTGTTCTCCAGGCACTGAGTGGGGGTAAGAGTGGTGGAGATAGTGGTGATGCTCCCACTTGAAAATTTGTGACCTGGGCATCTCCCTGAAGCTGGGACCCTTTGCTGTCTTAAATCAGATGAGCTGTGGAGAAGCACAGGCAGAGAGACTTCCCAGTATAATTTTCAGAGGTAGAAAGGAGACCACCACGGCAATGACCACTAAAAAAGGGCCGCCTGGAAATAACGTGACGAGAAATCCATGAAGCTTAGTAGGCCAGTCATAGTTAAGGAGGGATTTCTCTCCTTCGTCTGTTTGCTAAGCCATCTCAAACACCTTTCTAAGAACAAATAGACCTTACGTGTAATAAAATCTGACAGGCTGTTAATAGATAGACTGTGATATATTTGCAGTTGGCAAGTCCCTTTGTCTAAAAAAAACAACCCTCTTACATGGCAGGCTCACTCCTTCTGTCACAAAGAACAGCTGCTTCCTAACCTCAGGTGCAGGACACAGGCTAGTCCCACTACGTAGACCGCATGTGAGATAGATTGACCGAGGCACAGAGGCAGCCTGGGTTTCTACAGGACAAGTTCACCCAGCGTTGCTGAGAGACTTTTTCTTTGTTTCTTGGAAGACGAGCACTGGACGCCACGGGAACTGGCATTGATAGGCCTCCGGTGTGGCACCACTGAACTACCGCTCTAGTTACCTGGTGAGGTCTGCTGGGCCTAGGAACAGCTCTCTACCCCAGCCCTTTGCCTGCTGTTAGCAGCATGGTGGCTGATCTGGGCACTGAAGTGCTGTGCCACCTGGGTGGCTGGGTGTAAACGTTACTGTCAACAGGAGGAATTAGGGACTTCCAGGAATATTTTTCTTCTCTCTTGTCTCTCGTGTATTAAGAAGAGTTTTTCTGGGTCCACTGGTTTCCAGATGCTTAAGTGAGTCTTACTGAGGTTGATGGATCTCCTCAGGCTACTCAGAGGGACCCAGGAGAAATTCCCCGTTGATGGTTCTAGACAAGGTCAGCTTTTTTTCTTTTACCATTTTGCACAGGACGGTGGTCTATGCTTGCTTAAATTTCACCTACTATTTGACATTAGTAGGCATACACATTTTGGCATAGATCACAACATGTCTTCTATTATATGTGTGTGTGTTTCCTCCTCTAAATTCTGAAAATGTAGAGGTCATGGACTATTATACATATATATATATATATATATATATATATATATATATATATATATAGTATAAAAGAGTGAACACCTCATATGCAAGAATAGAATATTATTGTTCAGCTGAATTGACAGTTTTCTTGACTCTGAAGGGAATAATAATGCCAGCAGTATTCCTCATAAACTCTCTTCAAAGATTAAGGTTTTCACATTGTCTGTTGTTCTGACACTATGTTCATTTTATTATTCACTTCAAATTCTGGAGTGTAGCTTATGACGTGGTAGAGTAGCCACCAATAAGCTACTCAAGGGGCTGTGCTTGTTTACTCCAGTTACATTAATTAATCCCCAGTGTAATTTTAAAAATCAAAAGTAGTACCTAATATTAAGGAGGCATGAAGATAGTCTCAAAGGTGGATTTTAGGGTAGCAGAGTTATAGGATTACTATAGCCGACTGGTGAAAAGGGGCTGAGCAGGGGGCAGTGGAGTTTGGGGTGAGAAGTGGTGGGTGTTAGGACAGAAAGCCAACAAGAATTACTTCTTGGTTAGCTGGCGAGGAGGTGAGCACCACTCCGCAGGGGCGTGGGAGCGCTACTCACTAAGACATGAAACCTTCCAGAGAAAACCAGGGCAAATGCTTGATCTATGATATTTGATTTAAAGGCATATCGGGGCACCTTAGTGGAAGAGCCCTCTACTTCTCGGGTGTGCACCTGACGTACAGGGGTAAGGTCGTGCTGAAGATGTGGGTGGGACTGTGAATCACTGGCACCTGCAGGAAGCTGGTGAGGAAGACCTAGTTATGCCACAGTGCCATCCACAAGTCAACAGATAAATAACGAAAGTGAGCTTAAGTTATTAAGATTCAATAAGACTAACTTAGAAGAGTCAAATGTCCTTGATTCTAAGATAAGGTCCTTTCCCAAGCTGGTTGTAAGGATGGCTTAACAAAATAAAACCCTGATATCGATCTGGACTCTTTCATTTTAAACATTATTCACACCCCGGGAATCACTGTCGAAAGGTGTTCACAGACTTAATATCGCTAATGACAGCTTTCCAAATTCCCTGTTCTCTGGCTAGGGGCTCCTTCGGTTGTCCCCAGGCCCAGAAGCTGAGTGTAAGCTGGACAAGCTTCTGGATTCTCGTCTCCCTTGACCTCCCACTGAGCAGGGGCCTCTACCTCTGCTCATGACTTCTCTTCTAGTGCAAGGACTTCTGATTCACGCCACGTCATCTCTCCTTCGCACCCCAACCCGCCTCCATGTTTCATCTGCCCTGAAGCGCCCTTACGTGAGTTCACCTGTCTCTTGCTGAGGTCTGCTCCTCGACACCACACCCAGCCTTGCGCTTAGGCACTGTGCTTATGGTCTGTGCACCTCGTGCCCTCCTTGCTCTTAGAATCCAATGTCTCTCCTTCCGAGGATCCTACTCTGCTCATCAACTCGCTGTCTTTGAACCTGCTACCTCTGTGCCCTGGGAGCTCCTCCCAGTCCCAGATTTTTCCTGGCTGGCTCCCTCTTGTCACTCACTTTTCAGGGATCATTTTTGTAAGATAGCTTCTCTGTTCCCTGGTTTTAGGTTCATCTGTCCTTACCTGCTCCTTGACTGTCCTGTCATTGAACACCTTTTTCTAGGACCACTGCGGGTACGTAAAATTGTCTTCATTGGGTCATTTGTTTTGTTGTTTATTACAGTCCAGGCTTCACGAAAGCAGAGATCATGTGGCTGGTTCAGTGTGGGGATCCTTAACGTCCAATAGCGTGTCTAGCATGCAGCCCAAAAATCCATGAATCAATACTTGTTGAATCAATAAATGAGTAACAAAGTGAATGAGACAGTGTGGACAGAGTCCTAAAAGTCCCTGCCTTCACTATCGGTTAATTTTTCAGTCTTCTGAAAATCTTAAACGCCTTTAGGTTTCTGTTTTTCATTTGCAAAATGAGAGAATGCATTATTACTTAGAAAGCACTGGGTGCTCAATTAATGGCTGCTTTTATCATTAAAACATATTTTTGGGTGGATTGAGTCCAGGACTTCAGACATGGTCACCAAGGGCTCCATCGCTGAGATACAATCTCAGTCTAAAAACTACTCTGTTTTTAAAGTCTTCCCTGTTGCTACTGGGACAAAGTCACAAATGTGACACATTTAGTACAGTCCAAACCTGGATATAGAATATGTGTATATTAGTTAGGTCAGTGATTAAGTCATAGGTAAGTAACACTTTTAAAAAGACTTTTGCTACAGTGCTGATGTTCTCACACTATCAGGCATGTCATCAAAATTTTAAACTGCATCATGTTTGTTTTTCTTTATCTTCATGGTGTATAGCTCATCTATTCGTTGACTGAATTAAAAAAAAAAAAAAAAAGACTAAGTCCCTACCATTTTCCAGGCGCAACACCAAACAAGGTAATGCAGTGGCAATAAAATTAGCCATGGCCCTTGTTCTCAAGAAACTTACAGTCTTGGTGGTCATGGCTGTTAAAGAAAGAAACAGTATCAGAAATGACAAAAGGAAAAGTGGGAGAGCAGAAGAGAGGCCTTGCTTGAGGCTGGGGCAGTTCAGAGGATGGAGGTTCTACAGTGATGTCCACTGATGGGAGCTGGTGGGAGTGGGAGGCAGCCAGGCAGGAGGAGAGAAGACTGGAGAGGGAACGATACTCCAGGAAAACGCTAAGGTGGGCGGGGACTCAACATATTCAGGAGAGGACCAGGAGGTCAGAATGGAGGGAGCAAAGGGTCCAAGGAGGGGGGAAGAGAGGATGAAGCTATGGAGTCAGGCAAGAACCGGAAATCACAGTCAGGGACTTAGGGTTGGGTTGGGTTATAGTTTTAGTCTCAGTTTTTATTTTACTCTTTCTCCTTTGTTTTCCTCCTCCTTCTTCAGGACCTTCATACAGAGCTATGTTCCCAGGTTTTTTTTTGTGACACTAAGTCGCTAGGTTGCCCAGGCTGGCCTCGAACTCGCTACCCCCTGCCTTCTCTTCCCAGAGTGCTGAGACTACAGACCAGGTTTCAGATTTTACCCTGCAGGAAACTGAGGGTTTCAGTTGCAGGCGTGACATGTACTATATCAAACAGCATGAAAGCTTATTACCTAAGTGAGGACACTACCTAAGTTATCCTAGCCCCCTTCACCATCACAGGAAAGTACTTTAGATTTTCCTTGAAGACCAAGAATTTCTATGGCCCAGTCAGCTGTGGTGACTGCTCTGGCTGACGTTTGCAATAATTCCACACGGTGTGTGCGTTCTAGGTGTGAAGGTCGGAGGGACTGAGCACTGAGAAGACACCCTGTACGCTGGCTGTCCTTCCGACTCCCATGCAGAAGTCCCTACGTTGACTTCCTCTTGGAGGCCAAGTGTGAGCCTTTCTGTAATTCTAGGCTGTAAGCAATGTGTCTGCCAGAGCCAATATTCTGCAAAGTTGGATTTTACACAGCATAGAGTAGAAATTCTTTATTTCAGAAACTTTAAAGATGAGATTTTGTTAAGAAGAGTAGGAACCCTAACTATAGGTTACGATGACTTTCTTTCACTAATGTTAGCATTTTTGTCAGTACCAGTTTGCAACCTCTCCAACCTCAAATATCATCTTATTTATGTCATATAAAATGCATGGCAGTAACGAAGCTCAGGAGTTTCCAGAACCTTCCACTCTGGATCATCCATTTATTATACATAGCTGTACCCCTACCGTGAGGAAGAGGCTTCCCTGCTTCCCTCCCGGAGTCTGGCATCTCTGCCACCACCGCAGGAGTTGAGTGATGCGCTTTTGGTTAACACGTTTGTACTTGTCACCATGAATTCAGCATGACACGACTCATTTACAAGGAAATTGAAAAAACTTCTTTACCTCCTGATTCTGTTCCCACCCACCCCCCTGGTGTCTTGTATATATTGTTGATTAAAAGAAATCTGTCCTGAAAATAAGACTATAAATCACTTAATGGAACAAAATTTGAAAAACCCACACTCATACGCCTTAAAAAGTAGTCCCTGCAAGCCTCGTAAGTTCAGCAAGTGCCTGCTCTTGTTTTACATGCAGGCAGACAGAACGGCTAACTAAATGTCCCAAAGACCAAGACATTGCAACACCAAGTGGCTCCAAATGCTGCAGACATTTTTCTAATGTTTCTATCTTCCTTAATATAAGGAGACTTGTACTCATTTTTACTAGCAAATTAAAGGTCAGCAGAGCACTAATTGATATTTCCTTGGTGGAAAAATGGGATTACGTGTCGTTTTCCATAATAAATTGAAGGGGACACTGGCCAGCTCCAAATGTAACACTTGTAGTTCAGTACATATACTTGCAATTAGGAAACATTGAATTCAAATAAACTTGACAAAATTTAGCCTACTCTATGCTAGACAGTATAAAAATTGTTGAAGATAAGTTGCTACATGAGAAAGTGTCCTTTTTATGAAGGAGAAAGAGTTTGATAGTGGAAATAAGCAAGATAAGGTTAGCCGTGATATATTATAAAATGTCTTGAAATTGGTGTTTGTACCAGAGATGAAGAAAGGGCTGTTTCTTTTTCGCAGAGGTGACAACATTTGTCCCAAACTCTTAAAGTCAAGTACAGATTTGTCAGGACTTCGAAGTCCTTTCGGCATAGGGGAGAGCTGGAATGTGTGTGTGATACTCAGGTGCACACGTGGGTGTTGGAGGCTCAGCGGCGGAGTGCTGTGCATTTGATGTTGTCTTCACCATCCAATCTAAGTTCTTCGTGCAGAGATGCCCTTCTGATTCCACTGGTTTCCTAGTGTTACAGGATTCAGGGACCCCACAGGCAAAGCAGTGGTGTGAGCAGGTCAGGGAGGTGGCTGCTGTCCCTCTCAATCAGAGCAGTTGCCATCATGGTAAAAGGTTTCTGCTCCACATTTCAAAACTGCAACACTCACCAAATAAAATGCCACTTGGAGAAGAGTTTCCACTGCTAATGGAGCCGCTCATTCTGGAACACATTGTGCATTCTAGGTTAGGACAAAATAAACACAAAGGACTGAGCTGTTGTTATTTTTTCCAATGTACAAGAGGAAAAGGCTTTATTGAATGTAAGTGTATCCTGGCACACAGAGTCAGAAGTCTGTAACTAAGGATTTAGAACAGCAGCTTCAATTATCAATGACTGTCACAATCTCAGAAAGTGCCATCCAGCTAAATTTGGTCCAGGGACTCTTTGCAAATCTTATATTTTAGGCTGTGAAGCTGAGCTAGAAACAATAAGCACAAGAGTAATAAAAATGTATTTTACGTTTTCAGTCGAGGCAGATTAATTTTCTGGCATCTTGTATTGATTTACCTGCCTCATTGATCACTATTTAGACAAGTTCTGGCCCTGACTTGGAGTAATACACAGGCAAGGGGACAGAGGGAAGAGGTGGACGGCCAACACGCTTAATACATGAGGACTCTGAGGGACGCTTGAGATCCAAAGCATAATACCCAAAGTTACTGAGTTTTAATTGGCAAAGCCAGTATTCCAAATTCTTCTCTGGTGTCATGTTTCTTAGAAATTCCCATTCTTGAATCTTTAAAGTCTGCTTGGGGGGGGGGGGGAAGTATGCGTGTGGCTATGGAGAACTGTACCTGATTATCAGGTCCTGTCAGCGCTTGTTAAAAAGATCGATCATCAAATTCTTTCTTTGTAGATCTCCCCTTAGCATTTTCAAGAAATGTTCCCTGTGAGTCTTACGAGAGGGTAACCCCAGACACTCATACTAGAGGGGCCCTGAATGGTGGGTGGCTGCCAGCTCATCTTGAAGGCAAAAGTGTCTTTGTGTACTGGCTGCTGGCCTGTGTGGTGATGCTTTTCAGTAAAATTGCCCTTCGGAGGATAACGCTACATCCGTTGTCTGGAAACAGTAGTGAACGCAAAGAGCGCTTCTGAGGTCCCTCCTCAGGGGATGGCTTTGGGACACTGAGAAGAAGCTTACATTTACATTGCAGAGGGCTATGGGAAAAGGAATATTGTCATGGCAAAGCTCTGTCAATTCAGATTAGAGGACAGGAAGTGGGTTAGCACAGGTTTGAAAAGGATTTTCCATTTAGTTTTTATTTCTCTCCTTCCAATAGACGAGAAGTCGCTGGCTGGGGAGATGCGCACTGCTGTGCACAGGAGGAGTGAGTGGTGGAAGTTGCAGTTCAGCAAGGATTGTCCCGGCAGGGCTGAAGGACACAGCAGACACAAGGCCTGTGGGCGAAGGGAAGTGAGGAGTGAAACAGGTGGGGCAGACGAGCGCTGTGAACTCTGCACACCCAACTAGACACCGGATTCTAAGGGTTAAAGGAAAGCAACCTTCCCATTTATTATTAGTCAGAAGCAAAACTTAATTATTAAGCAAGAAAATTTTAGACCTTAGGACTAAGGAGGTTTCTTTTAAAACAAGACAATATAAAGCTAGTCAGTGTTCTAAAAAGCCCTTTAAAGTGTGTTTTACAGAAGCCAGCAGAAACAACTAAAATAAAAGCCTTGAGCTGAGAGCCTGACTGTATTTGAAAAAAATAAGTTGGTGGGAACTTAGGGAATCTTAGAGCTGAAATGAACCCTGACCACACACACTGACCAGGCCTCAGTTCACAATGAAGAAGCTGAGAGCCAGGCAGGGCTCCTCCGTGGCAGGTGTGACCCCCAGCCACACGTGTGCATGCAGCAGGTGGGGCTCCTTAGCTCCTGCAGGACTGGTTCCTGCTCGTTCCTGCTCAGCCACTGTCTGCAGCTTCAGCTCTGAAGAACGTTAAACAGGGTGTGAGCTGCCATTTATAATATTGTTTTATTCAACTTTATAAAAGGCACTAACAATTTTATGTGATTCTCTGTGCGTTTATACCCTAAACATTTAAATATCCATGCTTAATATCGCTGTAAATCCATAGCAATTTTTTTTGCCTCTATTCCAGAGTTTTCTTCCCAATATACATTACTTTTCTGACGGACAACGAACATTTCACCATCAAGTGAAAAATTCCATGTAGCTCAGCCTAACGCCTGCTCGGTTCCTTCCTCTTTACAGTTTGCTGTTTGTCTTCTTTTCTTGGGGAGAAGTATAATATTCCTACATCTCTGGTTCCAGAGGTTTTTCTGACAGTTATTTGTGATCATTCATGAATGCTGCTGACTAAAAATTTTTCTTGCTGTTCGCTACTTGAAATTCTTGAGCAAGGAGTTCAAAGTCATGCAATAAACTCTCCGGTGAAATGTAAGAGAGTAACACATTCACGTATGTAGTGAGCTGGAATACAGTATTTGCAATCAGAGCACAGGAAAGCCTTTGGTTTAACTAAAGTGTAACCCTAGCAGCTGACGTGAACTTCATTTCCTCTTGTATGAAGCGCTGTAATGATGAAGATTGGAGCTTTTCTGTATGCACAAAGGGGTTAGGATCATGATTTGCCTCAGGAATGGTACCAAGCAACAATAGGTTCTCTTGATGATAATTGCTCAAGATGTTATGGAAATTGCTAATAGTTTCGCCAGCACAAAGGGATGAAAATATCGCAATGGTTAGAGTGGAAATTCAAAATTTGAAATTAGCTTGTTTTTAACTTTCTCTCTGTCATTTTCTAGTGAAGCATATTTGGTCTTGCTACTTAGTTCATTTATATCATCCTGAAAATCTGTCCCATGTTAGAGTTGTGTGATCAAATATCTGAGAAGGGCTAGCGAGGAGGAAAATCAAAGTTATTTATCATGCCTGGAGTTTTATTGTGCAGGTATTCCTCCTTTAATTCCTGATGTTTCCGGTTTGGCTATTTCTTCTCTACTTCTTTCCTGTCCCTGCTACACAATACCCCAATAACCATGACTTAAAGGAGGAAAGATCATTTTAATTCACAATTAAAAAATATTAGTCCAGACAAGATAGATTGGATCCCAGGCGAAAAACAACGGTGAGGGCCTGGTGGCTGAGCTTCTGATGGAGAATAGCTGTTTACTGTGTGGCACTCAGGAAGCAGAAAGAGAAGGAACTGGGAACAAGGATGGATTCTTCCAGGTCAACACACCAGGGCCCATTCCTCCAACCAGGCCCCAACTACTGACAGTACACAAACTCATCAGTGAATGAAATCCGTGGTGAATATAGTGTCTCCGTGATCCAAGTACATGAAGCTTTTGAGGGGCATTTTAGACTTAAATCATAACATCTTGCAAGATTGTGTTGAGAAAAAATGAAAGGGTTTGAAATTTAAATAAGCATTAGTGGTAAACTACCTTTTAGCATGTCGTTTCTTTAACCTTGTGTCTTTTGGTATCATTATGATTGGGATTTTGGAAATGAGAATTTATGGGTAATGAACTTAGTTCTAAAAGGAGAGGTAGGCTCTTACTACCTTGTCAGTGCCTTGAGGTTCTTAGCTCCTTGAGAAGAGAGACTATCTCTTGTTCTTGTATTTTTGGACTATTTGGAAGTATCTCTTGAGAAATGGATACTTGGTCACTTATTGTTAAATAACCTACCTCTGGAACAATTGTAAGGGAACAAATTATATTTCTATCTACTTCTGGTTTACTGACACACCATATTTTGCTGAATTAGAAGAATTTTAGAGTAAGTCAGAATTCTACTACGTAATATATTTTTCTGATACCCTTGTTAAATTTGCTAAAGAAGGGTTTTGTTTGTTTGTTGATTTTTCGTTGTTTTGATTTTGAGTCAAAGTCTCACTCAGGCTGGTCCTGAGCTCACTACATAGCCCAGGCTGGCCTTAGACTCACAGCTATCCTCTTGTGTCAGCGTCCCAAGGGCAGGATTACAGGCATGTGCCACCCACCCAGCTTTGATAAAGGGGTCTTTATTTATTATTGTAGTCCAGCTGTTACAATAGAGCATGTCAAAAATTCTCAGTGAATTGTTAAAGTCAGGTTTATTTCTTCTTTATGTAGCAGGACAATATGAATATGCAGCAAATAGCCTTTCATGTGATGCTGTACTTTTTAGGTGCCTTCGACTTTTGGCTCCTCAAGTCCCAGTGTCCTCTGTTAAATCTGCTGCGTTGGCAGTGATGTGAAGTAGAGAGTGGGTCATCATGGTGGAAGGACAGTATGGGTCAGTCTGGTGGAAGAGCCATCACATTATCTCACATTATCTATGCCATATGGCTACACACATCCACCAGGAAGATGGGATGTGCAAATGAGTCATCTATTGAACAGGAAGAAGATTTGTTAAAGATGCAAATTGTCTGTTGCAGTCCACTCTTTCCCTCTAAGCCTCTTAAGTTTTCTGACCACCATTGAACATGCTTACTGTTTCCAATGTACACAGCTTCAGATTCCAAATAAAGGCCACATCTAGGATTCCCACAGCTGGAATCCCCAAATGACATTTAGGCCTTTCTGTGTCTCATTATCATACAGTGATGCACTAATAATGGCATAATTATGTCAAAACTCTTATTTGGAAAAGAAAGTTGGGATAGTCTTTGGCCTCTATCGACTCTGAGATCCCCTTGGCAGGTGTGGCTCAGTCCCCGTGCCCAATAGGGGAGAGATTATTTGACATGGCCCTTATTCTAGTGGAGAGAGTCAGGCTGCCTTCTTTTTGTGACACATCCAGTGTCTTCTCTTCCTCCTAGCCCAGCTGAAGTAAGGGTAGCAGATATGTTGGACATATTCTGGTGTCTGTTTCCTTCTCAGGCAGTGTTTTTTCTTTTTTTTTTCTTTTTTTGAAATAGGATCTCAATATGTGGTACAGGCTGGTCCTGAACTCACCTTGCATCCCAGGCTGGCCTAGAACTCACGGCAATTCTCCACCTTAGCCTTCTAAGTGCTGGGGTGATAGGTGTGCACCATTACTCTCAGCTTATGCGGTACTGGGGAATTGAACCCAGGACCTTGGCCTTGCTGGGCAAGTGTTTTAGCATCTGAGCTATAGTCCCAGCCCCAAAGCTTGCTTTAAGAATCAAAAACTAAAAGAAAAGATTTTGAATGCTTTAACAACAAAAATAGTAAGAGTTTGAGGATGCATACACACACACACACACACACACACACAAAGATTTGAAACACAACCTGGTGCTCTATAAATATGTACAATATTATACTATTATGTATATTAATTTAAAATAAATGCAATAATAATAAAAGAGTAAAAACTAGGTTTGTCTTTTTTGGTCAATAACACTTTTTCAAATTCAGAAGGGTTTTGCACATTGCCTCTTGTTGGGCCCACATGATTTTGTGACCATGCTCAAAGATTTGTTCTAGGAATAATCACCAAGCCTAGTATGTGCTCCCTTGACCCCATGATTTTCAACATACTGGAAGTTTGAGTTTGCTTGATTATAATACACTGTAGTGACACCTTGAGTCTGACCTTTGTTACAAACTCGAGATGCTTTGTCTGAATAGTTTTAGTGAACTGCTGTGGCTCAGACTAGTATACGCTTAGCAGGTGGCTTTTCCACCCATGGTAGCTCTGAAGCAATGACTCTTTCCTTGGACCTCAGCTGGGAAGCCAGCTAACCCTCATTATACTTGTGTCTGTCTTGGATCCCTCCTGGTGTGTCAGTCAACAGTCACTCTCTGCCACAGAGCAGAGGTTGGGAAGCATGCAAAGTTTCCTGCCAGCTATTGTGGGGTAGCCTGGCATCCACGGTCAGTGGTGGCTGTTGGGCAGGTGATCATACATGTAAGGCTTCAGGAAATGAGACCTATTCATCTGCAGCCATGCCATCCTTGGGGTTCCTGGGTTCTGCTGGGTTCTTTGATCTCAGGAGGAGGAAGGGTAAAGAATGATGTGGGGAGGTTTATGTGAGCCTGGCCTGACTGGTGAGCACCAGTGGTCATACCAAGGAGATTCTGGAAGCATTAACGGGGTCTACACTAAGGTTAAAAGAGAAAAGACATTGAGAATACATGACGATCTTGCCCATGGTAGCAAAGAAGTGGATAATTGGCAATGTAGACTCTCATGAACAGCATATGCACGTACTGAGTTAGGAATGAAAATCAGACATATTTGAATGGTCTCTAAAGAAATAGAAGGAATAAACAGTCACTAGGGAAATCCCTCAGGGCCTTTTGAAAATCTAGTAAAAACTGAAGGGAGGCTTCCATCTGTATCCATGCTGATGGCCCCTTGCCGAGTTCTTCCTGAGGCTTGAAAAAGGATGTAGGAAGTCCTGTAAGGAGCTGCTGAGGTAGGCAGGTTCATTTTCCTTTTCTCAAGTGTTAACTCTGCAAACATGAATGCCACGTAGGCTTGTTCCTCTCCTGCAGGGCTGTGGGCGAGTCATCTTGGCTCATTATTCTTTAAAAATAACCCAAGAGAGGTGGGAGCAACTCCAGGGAACTCACCTCCAACGTGACAGAACGTGCTGGCATCCTCTTGAGCCTCAGAAGCCACTGTCCTGTCTTCTCTAAATAAAGTCCCGGCCACAGGTCGCGAAGGTTTTCGCCTGTTGACTGGAACTCCCAGTAGATCCTTGCAATTCCACTTTCCAATTAGATTTTCTAAATCTTTTTATAAAAAGAATGACATCTTAACTTTTTTTCACAGATACAAAGCTAAAGTATCAGCTTCTTTAAGCTCCATTTTCTGACCAAAGCAACCACTTGTCCATTTAGTTTTGGCAGAAATGTGAAGAAATAAAGAAGAATACTTTATTTTGTGTTTGGCTCTCTCTCTCTCCATATATATATATATATATATATATATATATATATATATATATATATATATATATATATATATATATATATATATATATATATATATATATATTACATATATGTACATACATATACATTGCACACATGCACAGACATCTAGTCTTCTACACTTCCTGATGTAGACTTTCCTTTCTCTCTCTCATTTAAGAGAGCGGAAGAGTGTCTCAGCACAAGTCTGTATGCAGGATATTAATTGGTGAAAAATATCATAAATGTCTCTGAGAAGGTAATAGTCTAATATAGTATGTGCAGTAAAAACTACATTATGAGCTGTATATGTAACTAAAACGTTAGCAGTTGCATTTTGAACTATAAATAAAAAGATTAATTTTATTCATGTATCATCTAAGTTCAATATATCCCAAAAAAGCATGATAGAAAACTATGTTCTTTTTCTTTGGTGTTAAATCTTCAGAATTCGTTGAAAAGTATGCATCCACGGATGATTAAGCTGCACTGCATTCACACTATGGGCTGTTTCTGGTGTATAGCATAGATAAAATGCGTGCAATCATTCTTCATTCATTCATTCATTTATTTCCATGATGCTGGGGACAGATCACAGGGCCTCATGCATGTTAGCAAACAGTTTATCATGGAAACTCCCAGGCCAGAGATAAACTCTTTATTAATACAACAACTTGCTTTAGCTGCAAGTTAATTTTATGCTGAAGGGAAAATGCCAATGCAAGGTTGTAGCTCAGATTTCAAAAAAATTTCCCAAATCTTATGGACTTAGCAGTGGAGTTTTTTGAAGATGGCTGGACCATGTGGACAGTACGATCTTGAGTGGATAACCCATTGGTAAGTTCACAGCTTAATATACTGTTAGGAGATTGGGCTTTGCCACAGGGGAAGTCCCTGCTTTCATGATCCAGAGAATGTATTCTGTCCCCAGCCATTCCCTTCTCGCTCTGCCCTCTGGATGTCATGCATTCAGCATCTTTGCTCTGCCATTCCCTCCCACTATGTCATTTTTTTCTTTGGGGCTAGTCAACCATGGATAGATCCCTCTGGATCTGTGAGTCAAACAATGTATCTTCCTTTCGGCTGAGGGTGTTGTGTATTTTGTCCCCAAAACAAGAAAGTTTCTTAAGATGCAACAATCATTGTGTTTTATAATTTTAGCAACAGAGAACAAAGTAGTTGTGACCAGAGGTCAGGACACTGAGAGAAAGGGATAGGTTTTCCCATTCATGAATTAAGAAGGGGAAAAGAGTTAAAAAACACATAACAAAGAGTTACAAACAACACATAAAGGAGATACGTGTATACCCATGTTCATAGCAGCACAACTAACAATAACCAAAATGTGGAAGACACCAAAATACCCATCCACAGACCAATGGATACACAAATTGTGGTATTTATACACAGTGGAATACTACTCATCAATAAGGACAGATAAATTGGAAGCTTTTGTAGGTAAATGGAGGCAAATTGAGACCATCATGCTGGATGAAGTGAGTCAGAAGCAGAAGGTGAAATATCGAATGGTTACTCTGATATAAGAAACTCAGGTCACAATTACTTCATGGAACTCAATGTGAGAAATAATGGGAGCTGGGGGGCAGGTGGTGGGAGAGTCGAGAGGAGAGAGGGGAAGGATTTGTAACTTTGCCATGATATGCATGTGCACAAAACGCTGAAGGTCATTGCAAACTCTAAGTTTTGCACTAATACATATCAAAAAAGGGGGGAAGATGAAAAAAGGGCATCTTGTGGAGAGAAAGGAAAGGGTATCCAGATGGTGTAGTACTTGTAGGAGGCCAATGATTGTATATGCACATAAGCATGTATACACACACATACATGTACATGAATTTTGAACTTTAGGTAACTGCTACAGGTTATATCAATGCCAGTTCTTTGGCCCTGCCATACTGGAGCTAATTACAAGGACTTGAACCTGGAAAGGCCAAGGGAAGGTGAGCAGGAGCTTCTTTTGCATTGTTGCACACACTCCCGTGAGGAGGTGAAAGAAATCCAAACAAGAAGTTAAGAAATGCCTTCTGCCGTTGGTGGGTTTTGCTCTAAACCCTGCACGGGGAATGGCGAAGCTCTTTCTACCTGAATGCGGTGGAATACTAAGGAGCATATATCCACATGGATTGCCTCTCCATCATGTTCTGGTTGTCACAATATTTCCCAAGGACCCACAGTAAAGGTTGTGCACAAACAAGTTGCAGAGACTGTCTTGTACTCTCTGGCTCACGACAAAGATCAAATTCTGTTCTCATCTTCCTGAGTCCTAATTTTTAAATGTGCAAATAAACAATAACTTTTCTTTTTTATCTGCTCTCCCTTTTGGGAACATCAACTCTCCCCTAGAAGTTTCCAGAATTCTCTGCCGGACTCAGGTGACCCTCATTTACACATCCACGCCTGATACTCAGTGATCTTGAAATACTTGAACTCAGGAGAGATGTTTCCTTCCTGAATATCTCCTGGTTGGTCTTGCAGTGAGATCCCAGAAATGTTTACTCTACCTACAGGTCTGGGTAATGGCAAGCACTAAAATGCACACATGAAGTGCTAAGGTTGCTTTCATAACATGGCTTCCCTTCTATCCCTGCGTAAGATCTCACGTGTCCATAATGACAACCCATGATGTCTCTTACGCAATCTTTCATCAGCCTTGCAGTAGTTCACCATCCTTGCCTCTTGGGGCACGTTTTTGTTGGTCTGGCTTCCAGGACAACGCGGCTGCTTTCCTGGCCGCTTTCTCTCTGCCGGGCAGCTCCCGTTTCTCAAGTCCTGAAGTTCTCCCCTCCTTCCTGAGGGCAGTCACCCCCCGCCCACTTCTCTAGCCGTGTTTACTTCTGAGCAGCCTCATGCGGTTCCGTGGATTCAGACACCAGCTGCCTATCTGTGATCATTACCTATGTTTTCTCCAGTGGAGTGGATTAAGAAATTCCTAGAAAAGCAAAAGGGTGCACTTTTGGGTATGTGCATGGATGACTGGCATGCAGACCTAGCAGGGATGCGGTTGGCATCACCCAATAGAACTGTAGCCTGGGCAAAAGTAAAAAAAGAAACAAGGACATTTGCATCTTTTGGAAGAGCTCCGGTCTCCACCATCACCTGGATGTCAAACTGCTGCCCAGACTTCACCGGCTACGGTTCAGCGCGGTTCCTTGCACTGGTGCTGCACCCCTCCTCTCCCTGTTTCGTGGCTCATCTTGAATTGGGGCTGCACCCCGATTCTCTCGTGCTGCAGTTTTTATCTGAGAATCTGCTCTATCCGCATGTTCTACCTTGTGCAGGTAACCGTTTTGGACTCCTTTTTTCTGATTTTATATGCGGCTATAAGGCTCAACCTCTAAGCTTGGAAGCCCACCAAACAAATCCCCTTACATAGTTTCACATGTGTATATTTTATATTAATTTTGTTTTTCTTGAGAGCTCATACGTGACCCGTGTACATCTCTGGTCCCTTCTATTCTCTTGTCTTCCTCCTCTTCAAGCCTTAGGCTTGACAAGCCTGAACCAGAATTGGAATTTATTCTCCACCATTTCCTCCTTTACAACCTCACTCAGCCTTCTCTGCTTTTCCCGCATCAGAGAATAGCATTATCAATAATGCAATTTCACACCCCATGTCTTAAAGTTTTTATTTCTCTCATATAACATAACCAAGGACCAGCAAATCTTTTTGTAATTCCTTCCAAAACAAGTTTGAAATTGTCTTTTCAGTATGACATCTAACTTTTCTCGAGGAGGAATGACTTTTCGTCTGAGATCTACAGATTCTTCTTTCACTGACTCGGTTGTTTTTCTTCTCCCACAATTCCTATGTTGAAATTTTAAGCCCTCTGTACCTCAGAATGTGGCTGTACTTGAGAATAGAGTTTTGAAGATGTGACTGAGTTAAAATGAGGCTGAGTGGGCACGAATTCAGTATGACAGACATCCTTATAAAGACAGGTTAGGAAACCGGCACACGAGGAGGAAGATTTGTGAAGACAGTGGCTGAAGACAGAGAAGCCAAGGGCACAGACTTGGGAAAGAAATCGGTCCTATGAACATCTTGATCTTAGACTTCGAGCCTCCAGAATTATCAGTAGCCTTGCATTATTTAAGCCACCTACTTATGAGGGAGGCATTAGCAAACTGTATCCATCTCTAACGTAATACCCTCATGGGAATCAGAGGAAGATGTTACTTCTGGACCCCCTGGGCTTTGCTTTGCTTTGCTAACAGTCCACGCATTCTTCTTGCCCATTCAGCCCACAGCTGGATCTCTTTCTTCTGTGTCTAAAGCGTCCAACCACACTCCCTGATCCTCCAGTCTGCACAGCTCCTGCAACGAACTCAAGGTCAAATATGCCTATTGCCAGGTGGTTAGAAATCCTGGTGACCTGTTTTTGGTTGTTTGAGAAGAACTGAGCATGTTCTTCAGCAGAAAGGGCATATATGATTCTGTGTGGGGTGGAGGGCCGAGTTTTCATACTAGTTAATGACAGCAACTGTTTTCACATTGTGGATGCTGAACGTTCGGCGAAGTCAGGGCACACTCCAATGGGCAGGTTCGATACAAATTCAAATTTAGAAGGTAATGTACAAAGGTACAAGAAATGCTCTCTTTTTTGCTTGTTTTTCTTTTTGCATTTTTCTTGAGTGGTAACCTTATCACCTCATTATTTATGAACCCTTTCTTGCTATTCCATGGCCTTACTACAAAAAGGAGTCTAGGAAGAAGGTAGAAACTTCAGGAATTACAGCCTAGCTGCAAAATTAGCATTATGCAATCTTCCATCCACCTCCCTCTGCCACTGAGTTCTGAAATAGCAGCGCACCAGAGTGGGTGGAGAAACTGTCTAATAGCTAGCTGGCAGAGGAGATTGATTTGCATTCATTTCTGTTTTACCAAATTATCTTGGGAGAGGAGTTCCAATTGACAGCATAACTGCTACAGACCTAACTTTTAGTTGAGTTGAAGGGCCACTCCTGTGCCAATCAGATTTGTGGCTTTAGGAGATCAGCCTGGGTCCCCTTGATTGAGGACACACACAGGTCTCCAGGCGACATGTCCTCCAACAGACCTCTGCCACGTCATGTAACCGAAACCCTCATCCAGACATGACACTTCTTTTTTATGTGGCTTTACATTGCTTTGTTTTTAACAAATCCTTTTGAACTGGAGAGAGTACTGGGATGCTTGTGAAAAATATGGAAATAACCAGGTGCTGTGAGCTCATGCTATAACAAGAATAGTCTTCATGCATGTGAAGTGGCGAGAGGCATGCACACCCACACCTGGGCACAGAGCTTTAGGCACAGGTAAGTGGCCATCCACCTAATCCCAGAAGAACATCTGCCACAGCTTGAATGGTGACCTTGGCTCCCATAAAGGCCTTCTTAATATAAAATGATTCATTCAAGCAATAATGCTGGATTAAAAATACTAACAGAAAGATTTAACCAAAGAAAAGGACAAAAAGAAAAACTAGGTATTAGCATGCAGTATTTATGTCTTTGCATGTAAAGAAAAAGTGGTATTTCAAATAAGCTTTAAAGAAATAAAATTAAACAAAAAATCTTAACTTTTTAAACTGTTCTCAAATTAAATCTCATTTCTGCAGAGTCAGAAGAGATTTGACTCTGAATTTGTGTTGGTGTGGATATTCCCTCCATGGCCCATTTCCTCGTCACAGTGTCAAAATTCTGATCGCTCCAAAATGTTACCCTCAGTTGCTGTCTGCTGTGGCTTAGATGAGTCTAAGGACAAATTTGCTCCAGACCTGCTGGGGTCAACTGCATATTTTTGTCTCCTACAGAAAGGAAAAAGGAAAGAATGTGGCTCTCTGTACCTTTATTTCTCAGTGGGTTTCTCTGTTAGAAAGTTTCTGAAAATTGTACAGGCTTTCCTCTGTATGAAAGAAAGAGTTCTGTACAATTTCTAAGAGATATTTAAATTCATTCCTTAAGCCCACTCTTCCTTTTTGCAGGCTGATTCTTAACAATGAATTTATCCAGTGCTCTGTCCCCAGAAACTCAATGAGAGGAACTTATACAACTCAAGAAATGGATTTCTAAAGTGGGTTAATTCAGCAAACATTTATGAGTGAATAATTTGTGATTTCTTTAATTTTCAGGATCGCATTTAGCCACATACATCACATATGCATTTGTGCTACCACGGTGGCTCTACTTTTATTCCAAGCTCATTTCCACACTTTGTCACGAACTTTGTCCCTCAGTTTCGAGTGTGTCGGGCCATTAGGTGAAGAAAGACAGTCGAATGTAAGAGGGGAGTTGGGAAGCAATGAGATGTTATTTGATCACTGACTGCTTTTTCATTCTAACACCTGAATGGGGCTGATGACAGAAATTGAAGGACTGCATTTATTCTGGAAAAGATTTAGAAGAATAATTGTCCTTTGCACTAAACCTTTTGTTACTTTTATCCTTCTTTTATTACTAGGAGGTATTTTTATGTGCGATTATCAGAAGTAGTAAAGTATAGGACAATGATAGGAAATTCATTTTATAATTATCCTTTGGTAAAGTAGCTCTTTTGCTGAGTGGAAATGAAAAAAATGAACAGATTTCATAAGGAAAGTGAACTCGCTGGTGGCTTCAAATTGCTGTTCTATCTTAATATTCCTTTTGCCATCTATTGAAAGTTTCCAACCGAGTTTAAAGCTGAATTTCTTTTTGAAAATGGAAATGAAACGAGATAAGGAGGCCCCGGGAAACTTCAATGTTAATTACAACACTGGTTCTGTGGTGCTTCTCAGTTTTATAGTTAGTGAGTTGGATCTGAGCCTGCTAAGCATACAAGGTTGATAGTTTCTAAGACTACATAGGAATTTTTGTATTTGGTTCAACAATAGGATTTCTAATGTCAGTTTATTAAAAATATTTTGCTGAGCATCTGTGTCATTTCAGGCATGATTTTACATGGTGATAGTACAGTAGCAAAGACAGAGAATCCTCACGCCCATCTAGTGGCACATTTGATGGTAGGAAGACACGTTCCCTGACCAAGGGAAGGTATGGCACATGTGTTCTGATTCAAGATGTTCCTGAATTCGAATATCCACACGGGAAGTAGAGGGCAGGCAGGGTGCTCATTACTGGAGCATCCAGAGAGACAGCTGCATACTGTCATGGTAGGGTCTTTCCTAACAATGAAGGGAGCTGTGAAGGCAAAGGCCACGGACACAAGGAGCCTTCCTGTTTGGTGCTCTGCACGTTCACAGCAGTGGAGGCTTCTGGTGGTGAATTTGGATGAAGAAACAGAGCCCAGACTGGTCTCTTGCATCGAGTACAATAACCAAGGACAAACTTCAGGGATTGCGCTGATCACACCAGAGGCACCTGAGGTGGGGAACGCTGTAAGGAGGTGGAGAGACGTCTGAAAGGAGTGTGATGCCAGCCAGCCCTTCTCAGGGAACAAGCGGGGAGGAGATTTAGGAAACTCGGAGCAGGTAAACGGGCACGACTGCGTGAAGCAGGGGAGGCGCAGAGTCAAGGGAACGCCCAGTTTTTCACTTTGGTTTAATAGAGGGCCACAGATAGAGCTGTGGAAGATGAGAAGAGGGTGGGGAGATGAGGAAGGGGGTTAGGGGATGTTGAATTGGAGCTGGCTCTGGAAAGCCGGGTAGCAGGTGGCTGCCTCCAGTGTAAACCCAAGAAGGAGATTGAAGTGAAAATAAAAACTCAGAAATGACCTGCATTTGATTACTTCTTTAGGCCTGTTTTTGTGACACATGTTTGATCAAATCATTTTTCAGCATCTGACAGAAAATGGTAAATAACTGGAAAAACAAGTGCCACCATATCCACTTTTCCTTTCACTAAAGCTTCATTGGGCTCAGAAACTTGCAGCCCCACAGTCTCCCGGGGGAAGTAGTTATGAGAGGTGGAGTCAGAGACCAACAATCTTGACTCTGTCTGATATAGGACCAGGAAGATCTGAATACAAGAGTGCCTTTGGATTACCTAGTTATCATGGGCTAATACTTGATTCTGACTTCCATATGTGGTTCATGGCTTTTGCCTGATGGTTTGACTTTTTATAAGCAAGATTGCTGGGGAAGACAGCTAGCTCCATGAAACTTTTGAGAGGCACGTGGAAAGGATAGTAGTTTCATGAAAATAACTGAGAGCAGTAGCTCAATTCTCTTGGCCCAGACATCAGAGCTGGTTTATGAAGGAAGATTTTAATACCGACTAGATCATTGTTGTAGTTTGGATCTGGAATTTCTCCCAAAAACTTCATATATTTGGATGTTGCATAATAACTTTGGACTACATGCTGTTAAATTGCAGGGGCTGGTCAGAAGGGGTGGAACACTGTGGCTTGATCCAAAAGGGGTAGATGTGTAGCTTGACCCAGAAGAGGTGCATGACTGGGCTTGACCTGGAGGCGCATATGCCAACTCTACCCTTCTTCCCATAATTGAACTTCTGTTCTACCATTGCCTGTCTCCCATGAATGGACTGAAACCTTCGGAAACTGTGAGTTATGTAAATCTTTCCTCCCATAAGTTGTGGATGTTGAGTGTTTTATCACAGCAATGAGAAAGTAACTGAGACAATTGTGTTTATAATACAGTGGCTGACACAATTTTAAGAGTCTCTAGCTATTCATTCCCAGGATCCTCTTCCCTTGGCCATGTTGTGTTTGCTTGTCTTACCTTCTGTTTATAAATGCAATCATGAGTTTTAATAGGGTGTTTATGTCTTTGAGATTTCTGTAAGACTCCTCTAAAATGTTGTAGGCAGTCTAATTTTCTGCAGATATCTTCTACCCTGGAAAGAAGTTGTCACCCCAATCACTTCTGTTGAGATTCTGAACCTCGGTGTGAGACTTCCGGAGGTAATTAGAGTTAGGTGAGGTCACGAGGGTGGAGCTCCCTTAGCATTAATGCACTCACAAAATCACGAGATCCTGGGGCTGGTTCTCTTTGCCTTGTGAAGACCCAGAAGCCAAAAGGGACCTTCATCAGGACTCAGCCTCACCAGCATACTGATGCCAGACCTCTGACTTCCAAATTGTGAGACATGCTGCCTGTTGTTTAAGCCACGTAGACTGTAGTATATGTTATGACAGCCTGATCTGATGGACAATATTCGATAAGAAACCTTACAGCAATTTTAAGGTGTAGTTCTTATCCTCTTTAAGGTATGACAAATTCCAGTGCCACTTTCAGGTACCTGTGATTCTGTCCTTTCAGGAATGTATGCTTTCAAAGGCCAAACACTGCCTCTATCAATGCCAGTCTGACAGAACAATGCGCCATTTAGCCAATGGCTGCCGCTACCTGGTTTTAAATCAGGCTCTTTACAAAAGAGCCACATGACAGAGGCTCTCTCAATTCTCAGTCATATTTTTCTCTATGATAAAAACACTCACAGGCAAAGAAATCCTTGATTACAAAAATAATGACATCTGTCCATGCACCGCTGTACAATAACGAGGCTGAACCCTCCTCCGTGTCCTGTGAGAATCACTCTTCTGACTTTACTCACCATCTATCCATCCTGCAAAGAGACCCCACTTAATCCCGCCTTTGTTCAGAAGGTAAATTGATGCAAACCAGGCAGAAGTGGATTAGGGAAAGAAATAATAAAGATTTGAATATGTGCTCATAAATATTCTAGAGTGGCCTTTGGGGGAGTACTTTTTAAATCTGAGAAGCCTAGAGTCAATAATTTCCTTACTTATACTTGGATTAAAAAGGTATCATTTTTCTGTGTTTCGGTTGGGCAGGGAAAAATGTGTAGAGCTTTAGGGACACCCCCAAGATTGGTATAGGAAAGCAATGATGGAGCCAGCCCCACGAAATCTCAAGGCCTGAGGCAGCCGTGTGCAGAGCCTTCCTGTTCTATGAAGGATTTATGATTGGGCTCAAGCTTTGTCTTGAAATTCTAATAGTTCTTGAAATTTCTAATAGTTTTTGGACAAGGAGCTGCACAGTTTCACTTTTTACTGGACCACAGAATTTATGTAGCTGATCCTGATCATAAGCTTCAACTATTTTACCCATATCATTTAAGTCTTATGCTGTGGAATTACAAATTGTGCTTTTGAACCAGAAGTTAAGTACCTGCTGTGATAGAATCTGGGAGGAAACGATAAAAGATTCCCCAGCTGGCAAGACAAATCCCAAAGACATTTCTAGGGACTCTGTACGTTTGCTTGTCAACGTTCTTTAAAAGTGAAAGAAACAGTGGTCCCTACACAAGGTTGCCCATAGGGGCTTTCTGCACCCAGACCATGGTAATGTGAGGTTTTGGTCCAAGGTTTTGTAACTTTGAAACTCATTTAAAGTCAGGTCTAGGAGGTGACTTTGTATTTTTTTGTTTCTGAACTACAAAGAAAGTACTATAAATAAATGTTAGTACATTTAAGTCATGGAAACTTTATGTGCATTTAAGCCATAAAGCATAGGTTGAATGCAGGAAGGATGCAAAGTCAATTTGTGAATCCAAAGTGAAAGTGTTTCAGCTCTTTCTTCTTGAAACACATGGACTCTTGGAGAGGCTGAAGTTACATCTGACATCACACTTGCTGTGAAGTCAACAAAAGTCACCAACGGTGCCTAATCTACCAGTTAGATAATATTTATTCCAATCCTATGTTTTGATAGAGTTCTTATATAAAAATTACATGATAATGAACCATTATTTTGACATTCAGTGACTGTGTATTTTAATGATCTTGTATTACTTTTTTCGGGTTTTGGTACAAGTAAACACCTTCCTGCGTAGGCTTTGCTGTCCTGATTGCTGGCTAGTGGTCAACTTCAGCTTGGGCGGGGGGGGGGGGGGGGATTTCATCACTCAGGACATTTGGACAGTGGCTGGAGCCACATTTATGGCTAAAATTGAAGAATACTGTTGCAAACCCATGGGTTGAGGCCAGAGTTGTTATTCACCATCCTGCAAGCCAATAGATACTTTCCACAACCAAAAATTATCTGATCCTAAATTAATAGTGCAGCTTAGAATCTACCTGCAGAATTAGAACTGTTGTTAGAAGCAGAGTTTCTTCTTTCTTTTCTTTTCTTTTCTTTCTTTCTTTCTTTCTTTCTTTCTTTCTTTCTTTCTTTCTTTCTTTCTTTCTTTCTTTCTTTCTCTTCCTGACAAGGTCTTGCTCTGTAGTCCAGGCTGGCTTCTAACTCACAACAATGTTTCTGCCTCAGGCTTTCTAATGCTGGGTTACAGACATACACCTCCTAACCTGGCTTATGTGGTGCTGGGGGATCGAGCCCAGGGCCTTGAGTGTGCAGGCAAACGCTTCAAGTACACAGCTATGCTCCCAGCAGCAAGTGCCTCTTCTTGCAGAGTGGCATTTTGTGCAAAAGGTACAGAGGTGGAAGATTTAAAATAGTGTCCTACCAAAACATATCTGGCCACGTTCAGGCTGGCAAATCAAGTATTTTCTTCAGACACCCGACCTGTTGGCATTTTAATACCTATCAAGATTTTCATGTATCTGGTGTATGTGTGTGTGTATGTTAACAAAACACATCATAAGATTTATCCTTTCAACAAAAGTCATCAAATTGCATGCATTGCATAAAGCAACTCACCACTAATTATTCTGTATTGGAATTGGTGTGTTGGAGCCTGGAAGCATAGCTCAGGTTAAAGCATTTGCCTGGCAAGTTAGGGGCCCTGGGTTCAATTCCCCAGCACCACAAAGGATGAAAATAAATGAAAAAATAGGAAGTAAAGGCCTATACCACTGGACCTGCCCTCCCCCACCCAAATAAAAAAGAAAGAGAAATGGAGGTTTTTATTATTGCTATTGTTTTTTCTTTTCTGTTTTTTTTTTAATTTTTAATTGAAATGAACTCTCCTTGTGTTACCCAGGCTGACTTCATATCAGGCTGGTTTCCCTGTGGTACAGGGAAGCTGAGACAACAAACATGGCTCCTGGCCCTGCCCAGCAACATCAGTCTTTATTTGTTCTTTTAATTTATCATTTATCTTTTTTTGTGGCACTGGAGACTGAGCCCAGGGTCTTTGTACCATGCTTAATATGCTACATCCCCAGTTCCTCCCCGCTCACCCCACCAACCCCCTTTTCTGAGACTAGATCTCATCAGGCCCAGGCTGAACTTGAACTTACGATCTTCCTACTTCAGTCTCCCTGGATGGTAGAATTACAGGCCTGTGGCACTTGGTCCAGCAATACCGCTCTTTAAAAATGCACTATAATTGGGTCTGGTGAGGAAGATGGCCAGTCCCAGTACTCTGGGAGGCTGAGACATGAAGATTGCAAATTGGAGACCAGCCCGGAGCACTTAGCCACTTAGTAAGATGCCTCAAAATAAAAAAATGAAAATAAATGGCTGGGGATGTACAAAGCCCTGAGTTCAATACCTGCTACCACCAAAACCAAAACTAAAACCAAACCAAAAACAAAACAAATCAACTAAACAAAACATAAAGCCCAAATGCATCAGCATTATTTGTTCAAGTAGAGTGTGAAAACTTGTAGAGTAGCATCGATATTTTGAAATTGAATTTGTTAGTGCAAGAAATGTTTATATAACTCATCACACAAATATGAATAAAGGATTCTGCCCTCAAGAATGGTGGTGGATGAACTTAGAAAAGAGATAGATAGATAGATAGATAGATAGATAGATAGATAGATAGAAACATCTTCTGTCCTAGAGAATCACAGCTTTGTGAAGTTAGGCCTTTTTGTGTTTCCGTGTGGCTGAGCAGAGTGTCAGTAGTAAAGCCAAGTTCGGGAGCATTTTAGTGTGCTGGTTAGAGAGACAGGAGCTCTCCCAGGGTTGGTGAGCTGGAAACGAAATTTACAGACTCATGGTGTGAAGGAGCCATGGTTCTGGAAAATATAGAGCTGTGATTCAATGGTTTGGAATTGTTGATTTTCTCTGTTCTCATATCTTGCAGAACATGTGTCAAGAATTTCCTCCTCATCTCTAAGAGTCTTCTAGGACGTTGTTATCCTCTGCAGGGGATTAAGAGTAACCTGGTGTGTGGAAAGACTGAGTCAAGTTTTACAATATAAACATCATTCCTGGGTGGTAAACACCTGATAATGTTTGATGGTAACAATAAAGTCATCACTAGATGTCGATGGTTGTACCTGGGGTCACCTAAGCGAAATCTTTGATCAAGTGAATGCTGGTGGTCTGCGAGCTCCTGCACAGTCCTTGGGACAAAAACAAGTCCTTCCCTTTCCTAGTGCTCCTTTGCCAGACCCACACACTCTTATCCCAGGACAGCTGGCCTCTCCATCATGGGCAACTTTCCCGGAATCAATGCGTAGATTCTCTCACAGAGCTTCTCATTTCCCTCCTGTATTCTCCTCTTTTGTTCAGATCCAAGGAAAACTCATATTCATTCAAATTGGTTTCTTCTCTATTTTTTGGTGTGAAATCTCTTCTTCCTATCACCTGTCTGGAACTGTAATCTTATTCTGTATATCAACACTAAGAACAACATAATGCAAGACTCTCTCTACATACATACATACATACATACATATGACTGTTTTAGATAAATAAATATACATATGTATTTATTTAAAATATTCCAATGGAAACATTGAAAAAATTTTAAAAGCAGGCAAAAGAAATTTTAGTAATATATTTTATTTAACCCAATATATAGCAAATAATACAATTTCAACAATAGAGTTTGTTTTGGGGGCAGTTAGTATCGTAAATGTTGCATGAGAGACAATGTATTGAACGCCCTTTATCGTCTGTCACCTCAGGGAAGCCGTCAATCTCTTTTTCAGGGCTTCACTCCAGGCTTCTCCAGGACTCTTCTACATTGATTCCTGAGCCACACAGGGACCCACCACAATTTTGACGTTATACCTATGTTTGAGATAACAGAGAGAACCTGGAAGTGAACACGCATGAATAAAATCACATATACGAAAATATTCAGGCCTTTTGAACTTTTGGAATTGCTACTACTCAGATTTTGCAGATATATTACACATTATGCATTATGTGTACATATATTGCTTCATAATAAAATGTGATTATTATATCAGTCTTTATAATAATTAAATCATTTAACAATAAAACTAAATTACATTAATTATATGCATTCTGTTACACTGATTCAAGCAGGACCTTGGCTTTGAACTATGGCAGGCCTTACCCTATCCTGGCTCACAGTCAGAGTGGGACCATTCACAGGAGGAACAGTGTTGTTTGTGCTGCAACGTAGGCATCAAGGGCATTTTGTGGATTCCTTCATGGCTGTATGCCATGACGTGTATGATCAGACAGGAGAAGACTGTCCTTCTAAGGTGTATCTTGCTGGTAGTACAAAAATTAACTGAATGAAATAGTGGAGAAAAGTTTTTTCAGGTAACACTAAAAGTATAAGAGAAGTACATAATGACATATATTAGGTATTGAATAATTATTAGCAGTAAGTATTAGAATTTAATCGAGAATCAAGAGGGATAAGCTAGTTGTTGGCAGGTGATAATCTGGAGAAACTAGTAAGCGCCTGGTCATACAGGTTATATGTCTTCCCGAGTCACTAGACTTTGGCTGGTAAGAAAATTTCCTCTCTAGTAGGAGATTGTCTTAATCTTAAAAATGTTTAATAATTCTCTTTTTTTTGTCTTGACATCTGTAGATTATAGTCTGCAGCCTATGAGTCAGTGCAGTGCTTTTACTGTAACTGGAAGAAAATATGAAAGAAAAATAACGTAAAAATAAAATAATGTCCTTTTTACTTTTCACATGCTTGGATATAACCTTACTAAGAAATGTGATTAAACAATATGAAGCTTAAGTTAAATTAAATAGAGAATGATCTTATATGTAATAGCTCCAAATATAGGTCAACAGAGTTTTGTTACATTGAGTTTAATGCCTTGAGAACATTGCAGCTGAGTGCCTACTTAAAATGACATGTAGCTTGTACCATGGGAGTCAATTGGATCAAACGGATTAATCCGCTGATGATTTCCTATGTTGGTTGGAGGTAGGGATTGGTTGAAGAGATGTGTCACCCAGGGCATGACCTGAAGGGGTATATATGCTCTTTGCTAGGTCTCCCGTCACTTTCTGTGCTTTCGCTTGCAGTGCTGTGAATACCTTTGTTCTGCCAGACCCTCTGCTCTCCCGCCATTACTGAACAGCTGTGGAAGGAATGGGATCTCTGAAACACCAGCCAACCTAAACCCCTTATAATCTAAGTTGCAGGTGTCGGACGTTGGGTCCTACTGATGAGAAAGTGACTAAGACAGAAATTGATATCAGAAAAGTGGAGTGATTTATGTGACTACCTGCCATGTGATTTTGAAGCCTATGGAACTGATTTGCAGGGGAATTTGGAAAGGTTTGTGGCTACAGAAACCTTAGAGTTTTGTAAGATGAGTTTAATGTGAAATTCTGATTGAAGCTCAGAAGACCAGAATGCAGTATTAGTAAAAGACAAAAGATTTATATGGCATTCTTCGGTCTTCTTTCCACATTTACCGAGGCATGGTTACATATGCTGATTAATATTTAGGAATTTGAAATTGACAGTTATTTGTATCATGTCTTGTGCCATTTTATAGATTTTAATCTTTATGAGTTTATCATTTGTTTTCTTCAACTTTTGCTTTCTCCAGAAACGAAATCTTAGTAAACTAAATGTAAGCCCTCTCATGTACTTGAATAAACGATCAAAGATGAATGACCAAAGGCTCCTATTTCTCATACACTCACAATTTTCTAAAAACTATTTTTATGAAGGTTGCAGTTTGATTCTTATGCAAACATGTGCCTAGTTTTAAGGATCCAAAGTCATTTTAGAGAATTCTGTTTCCTAGCCCTCCTGCAGTCATTGTAACCATGGTAATGACCAATACCACATCCTCATTTTGCAGAAGGAGATCTGGATACCTGGGGAAATTAAATAGTTTGCACATTGCTGAGGAAGTTCAATGCTTCGCCAGTCCCCTTTACTGAGCTCCTATGGTGCTTAATTGAGCTTAGCCTGAGTTGGATTGTGAAAGTGTTATCAACAGAAAAAAGAGACATGATGTTCACAGCCACATCACACACATGGCTTAATTGTCTAAAGGTCTTTCTGGTATGGAGAAATGTCATGTCAGCAGAAATTGGTTTGGAAATTTAGTGACAACTTTCATTAGCACCAGAACTCCCTACATCTTTAGGTCAATCCGTCACAGACAGAAGCTAGATTAGAGCCTAAGATTTTCCCTGCAGTGAAAGAAATTCACCTTGTCAAATTCAACGATTTGAAAAACATTGAAGACAATGACATCCTCAGTGTATTTGATTCTTAGAGTGAGCCAATTTGTAATAAGTCCTTCCTGGCACAGTAACTCAGATAACTACTGTGTGATGGCAGTGTTGAAACATGTTCTTCATTTGCTCACTTTTAAAATGGAAATAACAATTATTATATTGTATATATTTGTATTATAGTCATCCTTTAAATCCAATGTATTGGTCAGTTTTTCTGTTACAGGTATAAAAACCCCTGTCACTCACAAGTTAAAGAAAACAAGTTTTATTTTGGCTCACCGTTTCAGAGGGCTGAGTTCATGGTAGGCTGGTGCCATGGCAGGAACTTCGTGGCAGAAGGGAGCAGGAAGCAAAGCTGCTGGGACGCAGACCAGGGCACAGTGCCAGCGAGGCAGATGCCCTCAAAAGGCCCTTCTTGGGTCCCCGTGCCCAGCTGAGTCCCATCTACTGACAGCACATTCTTCTAGGTATGAGTGGACTTTTTATTTGATGAGTGTGTTTCACCATGATCCAAACACCTTTCCAGGAATCTCTTAATCTAGTCACATTGAAGATTGTGTTTAACCGCCACATCAATTGACATGTTTTCTGAATTTTTTTCTAACGTGTTTTTTATGTGTATATTAAAATTTGTACTTAGCAAATAAAAATACTACACTGGCAATAAGGAAAGTGAATCCTGATTATTTGGGTCCGAGGACCTTCCATCACAAGGTCCAGAGGAGGGATCTTGGCATTGATCAAAAAGGATTTCATCCAAGCCATCGTGTACTTGGTTTTCTTAAGCTAATATCAAAGAGTCAGTTACATTCCTGGCAGGAGGGTCTCTTGTAAAGCTTTGTACACATTCCAGTTGTTTTATCCATTCAGAGAATGCTGGGAAACTACAGAGGGAAACTGGCCAAGGTATTCAGGGCAATTTTATGGCAGTTATGACTTCAGATGGCTGTCGTCAAGTCCAGCTGAACTGATGCAGCTATCATACATACACCATGAGGGACTACTCTGTCATGAGGGAATCACTTGTTAAAAAAAAATAGACACACTTAGAGCCTATAATGTTTAGTGAAGTAAATCACACCCAGAAGGCCAAGTATTGCAAAATTTCTCTTATATGAGAAACCAAAATACAGAAACATACGAAGTGAAGCAAAAGAGAGAGGAGAGGAAACAACCAAGGCAGACTTCCTGGAGATCTGCAGATTCGGGGTCGGTGTCCAGAGCCGGGGGCAGAAAAGTAAGTAAAAATGAACGGTATGCCTATATAGCAATTCCCTCCTATATTTTATTAATATGTATCACAAACTTATACTAATAAAAAAGGTTTTCATCATAAAAACAGAAAAAACAATCACCATGCATTTTTTTCAGATATACTGTTCTAATCTAGCACTACGTACTAAAACAGCCGAGTACATGAACTGAGTCCAGCACAAGCTTGGATAGTTCTGAGCTTAGTAGGAATTTGCCCTTTAATATACCAGCGTCAAGGAATTGTTTAATTGGAACAGCCCTGAATTTAGTGTCTGTTTAGACCATGATGTTTTTAAATAGGGCTAATTAAAATATGTTAATTTGCATCGTATGTGAGGTCTAATCAAAAATATGGTGAACGTTTAAATATTTGGTAATTTATTACACACTCTAAAATACACACTGCTGTTAATTCTACTTCAAAATCCTTCCCTCGCTTCGAACGCTGGTCACGTCATCTTGCCATTTTCTGAAACGGTTCTGGACGTCCTCTTCTGTGTTTTCAGCTGTGCTGTTGCGCTGCCTCAGTGCCCTGAATCCGTCCAGAATGTATGCCTTCTGGTCATTTCAACTCTGGGGAAGAACCAGGAGCTGCATGGCGTCATATGTGGTGAACAAGGTGGATGAGGACACATGGTGTCATTTCTGTTGGACAGAAATTGACCAAACTCTTTTCAGTTGATTGAAGAGACACTCATGAAGAAGGCTTAAAGAGCTGCTTCAGAAAGTGAACAGCACAGTGACACAGGTGTATTTGAAGCCAGGGGGAAGGTTTTGATGGGAGTGGAGGGGTGAATGACCATGTGCCTTTTACTGTAGTAACTTTAAATGTTCAAGTATTTTTGATCAGCCCTGATACGTTTGTAAATCCAGTAATAATCACATCAACCAGTAGAATTTCAACAACAGAAAGTCGTTTTTGCACCTCAGGGAGGAATATTTTATAACCGAATGCTTGTTAAAGTGGTGGCTCATCGTGATAATAAGAAACAGAGATCTTAGTTTAGTTACTGGCTTTCATTCTCTGCAATTGGTATGCTTAACTTTTTTCTTTACATAAATGCCTACGCTTGGGTGGGATCCTGCCCCCACTCTACTCTACCCTGTTAGCTGATAACCTACCAGATCCACCAGCTATTCTAAAGCTCATGGCAATTCTGTCTAGAAAACCCAGATGAATAAAAAAGTATTTGAAGCCATTTGTCATTGAAAATCACATTGCATCATTGCTGTGGATTGAACATTTATGTCCCCGGAAATTCTTATGCTGAATCCCTAACCTTCAACACATCAGAATTGGAGGTGGTACCTTTGGAGGATAGTTAGGGTTAAATGAAGTCATGAGGATGGGGCTCTCATCTATGGGAAGAGACATCCTGTCCTCTCTTCCTGTCCCCTTCACTTCCCTCCCCTTCTTTCCCTCCCCTCTCGTCCTCTTTTCTTCTCTCCCTTTCCTGATGGGAAGAAAGTGGAGCCCATATAAACACACAGTGAGATGGCAGTCTCCTACAATCTAGCAGAAGTGGCCTTAGCACAAAACCTATCTTGCCAGCATCTCTTTTGATTTTTACCCTCCAGACCCAAGAAAATTTTATTTTATTGCTCAGGTCATCTTATGGTATTTTGTTATGGCAGCACAGCTAAAAATATGAGGACAATCTCCTCCAAACATGTTAAGTTCCAGGCCATCCTAGTTTTGAAGTGATTTTTCTAGGTCTTTGTTAAGAACACTTGGCAAAGATTTTCTTTTTTAACAGAAGCTGCAACTCAACCTCACTACGATCCCGTGAATTGCAAAGTATAAGGTGATGCATACCTTCTAATAAAAGTGTTTAAAGTAAGATTTAATGTGGCCGGAGAAACTAGGTTTAGCTTTGTATTATTGGTGATATTAAAAGGGTCTAAAAGTAATGAAGCTTATTAAGGCATAAGGAGAATAATAGATACAATGGGGAATTTGAAACTCCAGCTAGCTATGAGGAAACAATGCAATTCCATCTTCCTGGTAAGTGCTCTCTGTGTTAATATGAAGCACTTTGCCAAAGGCCTTAATTATGGCTGAGTGAAATTGAGGCTACTCCCTCACCATCTCATCAAATAGAAATTTGGACATTTGGATAAGCAAGGTTAAAAAAGTTACCAAGGTTAGCCCCTCCCTGCTCGGTTCACTCCGTCTTGTCCATTAGCGGAACAGTGGCCCTGGGTGCCCTGTGGCTGCCTCATCACACTCTCCTTCACACTACAATATTTTCTTCACAGAGGACTCTCAGCTGATCTGCAAACAGCACCAGGCATCTGGACACACAGTATGTCCTGCTGCCTATGAATCTGAAACAGTGACAGTGTTCTGAAACAGGCATGTCCCTGATGGCAGATAAGGCAAAGTCGAGGACTCCAACATGGTCACAACACTTTGCCCGCCATCTCTGGTCTATTAAACGCACAGTGCCATGCAGGCACTAACTCGTTGACCTTGGTGGAATGTTTGTCTAGCTTCAAGCTACTTAATTTTCTCAAATGTTTGCTCATCTTTAATTTTTCAAATATCTAAGCACAAGTAGGACATTCTGCATACGCAGATACTTATCCGCTCTATTTGCACACGTCGTTCACTGCACTTGGAGGCTTAAGGTAGCTTTCCCTGGTGCGGAGGGACAGCAGACAAGCAAACAGATGAAACCCCTACGAAGAGCCCTGGAATGTGGCGCAGAGCCGGAGAGTTGGGAGAGACATGACCCCGGGTTCCTCACCACCTCTCTCCCCTCACCCCAGCGTAACAGCTGCAGACCCAGTCATGGAAGCCAGAGGCCTTTTTTCACTCTTCAGACTACACTTGACCTTATACGTGCCTCAGAGTTTGCGTGTCTTGTGTTGTAGATTCCTCCCTGCAGTTGGAGCAGATTCTCTCTGCTTCCGGTGTGCCTCCTGCTCTAATTATTTTTTGCCCCCCACCCCTGCTCTAATTAAGTTAAAGCTGACCACCTTGAGGCCGTGGTACACAGCAGCTGTTCAGCCAGAAGCACGAAGGGAGACAAAGGGCATGTCGAAGGGTTACTTTAAATGAGTCTCTAAGTTAGTGGGAAAATGCTGGCCGTATTTCTCTGTTACTAGAAGGGGAGCTCATCAGCAGTTGTAAGAATCATGTTTGACATTTCTACTTAGAGGGAATGGCAGAGGAATTCATAAACGGGATTGGTGTATGGCTGTCTCTCACCGACGGTGTGGTAGTTTGGGTTCTCACAAAAGACAGAATTGACAGAAATTACAGCAAAAGGATCTGTCTGGATGGCTAACAAGCCTGAGGGCAGAGATAGTCCAAGATGGCGGCCTCCAAGAGCAAGAGCTGGAAGGTCTGATGGGTGCTCAGCTGCGAGGTAGAACACCCACCTGGGACTGCAGCACAGCCAGTGAGAGTCGGCTGCACGCCTCAGTTGTTTCAAGAACAATGGCGAAGACCAGTGACTGAAGATCCGCGATGGGTAGACAGGTCCAAGTTGAGACTCGAGGGAGTCTGTGACGAAAAGCTGCGGCCTGGAGCAAGCTGGTGTCCATAGACAATTGCTTTCCCGGAAGAAAAAGCTGTACCGGCCTGGCCTTTCTTCTTCCTCCCTTTTACACAGTTGGAGTTCTCAGGCGGGTCTCCCACATTGGGGTGGGTGTCCTTCCCCCATTTTCTTGCCCACAAATCTTTCACACTGTAATCTAGGGTAGTTCCGCACTGCCTAACCCAGGCTGGTTTCTAATTGCCTAATCTAGGCGTGGTCCATAAACCCTTATCCGGGCATAGTGCTTGACTGCCTCAAGTTGACGTAATCTCTCCAAGGGTCACAGATGTAATCCTCTGCTCACACTGTGCACTCCGCTTCAGTGGGCCTAGGCAGGATGCTGAGGCCGCGCCACCTCAAGGGCTCCTCACCGCCTCTTGTTAATCTTTGTTACCAGGGTTTACATTCGTGTCCTAATGAGGTCATATTACAAATAACATCTCACTGGTCCCAAAAGGCCTTGTTTTATTAATGAAATTTTGGACTCAGAGAGGTGGACTCACGTATTCACCTGTCTCACAGGGTGCAGATATGGGATGTTATCTACATGTGACAGACGTGATAGAGGGCAGCATCACCGGAGTCAGAGAGTCTGAATCAGCCTGTCCTCTACTACTGCCTACATGAGACATGGATAAATTATGGACCATTCTGTGCTTCAGCCTCGTTTGAAGAATAAAGTTATGAGAAAGATTAAATTAGGTAAAATATGCACAATATCTAGCGCGGTGACCAGCACGTGGGAGTCTTTTAATTTTGATTAATATCATGATAAGTCACAAGATAAAATAGCAGGCATACTGAAGCCACTATGTGGAATCAGTTATTTTGATGCATGTAGTTTTGCTATTTGAACTTGGAGCTATACTGAGTTTGACAAAAGGGCGAAAATAATTTCGGCTCTTAAAGTGGGAAACATACTCAGGTTTCATTTCTGTTACCCACCACCCCTCTCAGACTAGATCTAGTTGGGGTGAGGTTCACAGTGAGGACTAAGAAGACCAGTTGAGCACATTGCTTGCCATTGCCAAAAAAGGTTTTATATTTTAATAAGATGGTATTTTAATGGCTGTAAAGAAGTGGCAGCATCATCATGTTATTTTGTGTCATGAAGCAAGCGTGCAAGTCATTTCAAGGCTATAATTCAACATTCAATTAAAACAACTCAAAGTTTCCACCTAAAGTGGTGGAGAATAATTGCAGATGGCAGATAAACAGTTCATAGGAAGGAATTAACCCAGGTCCTTAAATTGACCCAGGTTCTTACTTTCTTCCAGAGTCTGTTCCTATTATATGCAATCAAGAAAGACGTTACAATCTAAAAATCAGATACAAAGGTAGTGAGCATCTTTGGTGCCAGTACTTCCTCAAAACAGCTGTATGTCTCTGTGTCTAGATTTTTTTCTTTTGTCTCTTTAATGCCCTTCTTCCTTGACTTTGTCTGTTGAAATCTTTCCCTTTATTCTGGACATATTCCAAATTCTACTGATGTGTGACTCACAAGGAAGTTCTTAAATCAAGGACCTGGTGTAAATCTTGTAAACCAATCTATCCCAAGCTGTATTTCTCTAAGCACTAGTTAACTGTGCTTCAAAAAATAAAGGATGCAGCTAAAGAAGTTTTAGAATGATCGGACGTGTTTTCTTCCTTGTATCAGCCTCCTTACGTCCATTCTTTAATTTAAGAGCCTAAGTGGACTGTTTATACCTGTCATCACGGTTTTTAAGAATATACGACCGCAGAGCCCACCTCCAGTTTTCTTCTCATTAAGCATCTCTTACTTTGGTTTTCTACACCCGGGATAGTTTGAAAGCTCTTCCTCAGGCTATGGGAATAATCAGCAGTATTAAGTGACAGAGTGACCTTGTAGAAGTGTGTTCATAGTTACGTGGCTTGGGGGATGTCCTCTTGACATTGGGCAGTTGATATTGACATGTGTTTGAACAGTGTCTGTGGTCACAGATAAGGGAGAACAAATAGAATACACAACTGTCTGTGATTGACAGTTGGTGGGTAATTTTGTAGAACTCAGAATGGCTCTACAGCCAAGTGACAGTACCACTTGCATCAATTAACTGTCTCAAGGTAGTGGCTTGAAAATGTCAGTTACTCTTAGCTCTTCAATCTCACATTTTATCTTGGGGACAGGATTGACATTAGTTAAAAATCACAAGATGTCACCTGCCAGGCACTATGCTTAGCTGAGTTAAAATTTTCAAGACTTGCAGTGGGGAAGGAAGTTGAAGCATTTTTTTTTAAACAAGGGAATACTGGAGATTTATTCAAGAGAGGCTGGGACGATTTCTGCTTTGGCGTTCTGGACCTCAGACGTCAATGGTTACGTAAAGTAAGACATTCAGAAGTAACAGGGAACACAAAACATAGATTGGAAGGAAACTCTAATTTGGGAAAGCATGAGCTTGAAAGTTATTTCCTAAAAATAATTAAGTGGATTGTTAGTCCTGACCTTGTGCTTGGGTGGAGGGGAAGGGCCAATTTCCCCTTAATTAAAAAAAGTGCGGGTAATTGAGTAAGTTTGTTCTTTGAAATTTATGCAAATTTTAGAGCTTTTGAGTTTAATCACAGTTGTGATGCAGAAATTTTTCCTTTTAAAAAAGTCATTTTTGCCTTGTTATTTTCCCTCCCAGCTTTTTTGAGACCGTCAAGAGCATATGCTACATTGATAAGGGTAGGAGGATGACGGGTGAGAAACCAGCCCTAATTAAAGGCTTGATTACTCTGTAATAAAAAAGGCTTATATTTGATTTGGAAGGTTCTGGGTTGTCAGGTAGGGTGAATCAAATCTGTCTGTACTTTCATTTCAAAATGTGAAAAATGTGAATGTGCATTATTATATTGTATTTCATGGCTATAATTAATTATGTGTCTGTAGAAATGATGTCTCTAAAGACAGTTGATTTTGTGTTCAATCTGATGTGTATTTGTAAAACTAATTTGTTCTCATTAAAAATTTTAAGGGCTTATTTAAATTAAACTCACAAGGCCTTTTCTGGGTATAAAATTCACAAGATACAAAGCAAAAGCCTAATTTCACTTTTTGCTAGTAAAGTTGTCAGGGCCACAAGTTTTGTACTGCGTATTATTGTAGTGAGTATGGTTGGGCATTAAGGAAAAAGAGAAGACATAATTCTTCCTCAGAAAGTGCTGTTTAGCTTGTTTGGAAAATGCACGCGTAAAACAAATACAAAGCAATCTGAACTGGAATTACTTGTATTAATTAATGAAGAAACATTATCATGCTTATTCAAGGAAATAGTAAGCCCACAGAGTAGGTCGACCAAGTATTCATGATGATCTAGGAAAATTTGGAAGATATTTTGCTTGTTTTGTCTATCATTTCTTCTTGCTTTTATTTTCAATATTTGCTAAATATAGAAATCCATGGTGTTAAAAATTTCAGAGATATGCACTGGAGTGGTGTATATTAGGTATTGGCTTTTGTCAGTGTGGGTAAATTGATTTGCTTTCAACCAGAACCGCATATGAGATGTAATATAGAAAGAAAATGCTGTCTATTCCAAGTTTGCTATAATCAAATCTCTTCATAGCAGTTGGATATAACTGAAGTCAATTAAGTGACATTTACTAAAAAAAATATATTCTTATCATTTTCACCTTTTCATATGAAAATAAATTTCTGATTCTCCTAGTCACGATATATTTAGTCAATAATTCAATGTGATATGTTCATACATATACTATAATTCTTAAAATAAAGTATTAATAATAATATTAATCAGTAGATATACAAAAAATATTTGAATCTTAAATGAGAATGGATTTTATGGGTTATGAGTACCTCATTCCTTTGTTAGTATTTCCTTGCTAGTTTTCAATCTGATGACGATGATAAAGCCAGATGATTGTCTGTTTTATTTTATCCAATTTCAGAGATCACTACCCTCAACAAGATGAAGCAGTTATTCTCTCTTTATTTGGTGTGTTCAGAGATCATTAAGCTTATTTTGTCCACATTGGGAAACAAAGCAATTTTCTATTGGAGGTGTTTCTGGCTCTAGAATGTATTTTTCATCAGAGTTAATACCATTCTCCTGGAAGTTTGTTTTTAGCAAGCCTGGCTGCAGCAAGAACATGGTAAGAGCTTGGGCGTGAGGTAAACAAAAGGTCTCTGACGTGTAATGTTTACCTTCCAGGCCTCCCTGCTTTGTTCTCATGGTCGCACTGACTCACATTCAGACTTAAACTCTAGAGAAAGGTCAAGGAGTAGAAGCAGAGAGAGAATTGAAGTGTCAACTACTACAGGCTGGAGGAGACAGAAATGGTCCCAACACAGGTCTTGACTGCTAGACAGACTACCACTGGAAAATTAAAATAGATTGGCCACACAGTGTGGCGTACAGAGGAGGCCAGGAGGTAAATGATAAGACGTTTGGGAACACCACGGGAAAGGAACAACAACATTCTTATAACTTACAAGAAAGGCCAAAAGAGGAAATACCGAGCGGGGGACCAGAAACCAAGACAGTAAGTACATTTCACCAAGACATCAAAATCAAGTGCAGCCAAGGGTTACTGTGAGATAAAGGTACACTTCGAATTTCATAATACAGATGGCGGCTAACTCTTTGACGAGGTGCTACGTATCAAGTCCTTTGATCCTGCCAGAGGAAGAGATGTACACACTAGAAGGGTTACGTCAAGCCCACAGCGCTGGGAGACCACCTACGGCTGGACTTGTAGACAAGTGGACGCATCAGACACAGACGCAGCATGTGCTGTGTGCATTCTGGTGCAGGGGGCACACCCTGCAGCTCACGGGGGGTGTCCTCCAGCATGAGGCATGCTCCCTAAACTCATCGGCTCAGAAGGCAGTCTGCAGCTTCTGTGAGTCCCGTGTATGCTGAAGTGAGCTTTTTTGTAATGCCTCTGCCCTGAGTCACCCGTAGGCCGTAAGTGAGCCCTTTGCCTGCTCACGACGCTTTTATAGGTCACTCCTCACCCACACTCCCGGACGTAGAACCTCACTAAACTCATTGCTTCACCAAACTGGGTGAGATCATTACTTGGGCTCATCTTCTGAGCTCTATTCGGGGTAAACAGATGTAGATGTCATGTGGCCCCAGGAAAAGATTCCCGTGACACTGAGTGTCCAAACAGGGACAGGTAGAGTCAAAGATGAGTTGGGGAGGAGTGGTGGCGTGGCCCCTCAATTAGTTCTGAGACGCGCTGATCCACCTGAGTGTAGGACTGGCATACAGGGAGCACAGTGTGGCTGTCTCCTGGTGTAGAATGGGGCAGAGTGCCTTTTGGCTGTAGGGGCAGTTGTTTACTGATAAGTGGTGTGCAGTCAAGGCCGAGTTCTATATGAGTGGGATGTCTTGTGGGAGTCTCAGGGCAGCTCTCTTTCTGTACTTGGTATGAGATGGCGTGTTTTCTTGATAACTGAAGTCCACCTTGTGAGTCCCCAAACAGCTGATGAGTTAAAAAGTTTGTTATGGTTTGTTGCCATGTCTGGGAGAAGCATGTATGAGAAAGGTCATAAGCAGGTTGTAAGGTCATTTGCATGGCCTTTGTGGTAACAATGCACATGCAGCTGAGGCTCAGATGTCTTGCCAGAAATAACTTGCCTGTATAACGGAGGAATTGCAACAGGAAAAGGACCTGCGGCTGCGACTGCTAGCCTTGGTGTTAGCAGAATCTTGATATACAGCACCAGAGCAGCAACTTCTAACTGCAAATTGCAACAAGTGAACCCATCACTGGTTCAACCTCAGTAGTGGTGGACGTAGTTCACCCAAATAAGAGGGTTAAATTAGAGGTCTTTCGATCAAATCTTTTTTCTGTGGCGGCACAAAACTAAATACTACAAAGGTGGCATGGATATTTATAGAAATATTGTGTCAATTTTGTGTCACTTCTATCGTCACTAAAGCCATGCATGCTCTGCTGGGAGAGGCCTTTCAAGCCACTGATCTTCTCCCAGAAACTGAACCAACAGCCAACCCAGACCGAGTGCTGGAAGGAATGCCACCATTCCCTTGGAAGCCTGGTAACATGTGGCACCATCAGGGACACCAGGCAGGAATGGTTGGCTGCGGTAGTCAAATGAACACTGACATTACGTAGCTGGAGAGAGGAGGAGGAGAAAGCAGCCAGTGGGCCGAGTTAAGAGCAGTATGATGACGATCTATATGTATTCAGAGGTCTGAATTTATAGGTGGCCCAATGGGAAAAGCAGAAGCGGCAGGTGATGTGTTTGCCATGGTGATGCAACAGATGTGGTAAAAAAAAAATGTATAGTAGAATCCTTTAAGAATCAGAGCCCTTAGAAATGGTGGCCCATAGCCCATTGAGTCCTCTCAGAAACCATAAAGCAGACGCCCTTACCAAAGTATAGGCTGTCTTCTCTCAAGCTCCACAAGAGACTATTCATTAGGGTTATGAGTTTGGTCATGGGGTGTCAACACAGGTTGGAAAACAGGTCATGCCACCAGTATTCCTGTGAAATATTCTATCCAACAGGCTATCCAGGCACATGAGGCCTGTTCTTGGTTATAGCTTTGGCAGATGGGCGATATGATGGCACCAGTACATAGCCTGCCCCAGGTAGGACTGGCAAGTAGACTACGTGGGACCTGTGCCTACAAGGGAGGGGTGCAAGTATATCCCTGCTGTGTGGACACTGCCATAGGCCTTGTGTAGGCATTTTCTTGCAAGTAACATGTGAAGCTACCACCAAGGCTCTTACTCAATTCAGGGCTCTGCATGAGTGTCTATGGAGAATTGATAGTGGCAGAAGTACCCATTTCACAAACACTGACATGTAGCACTGGGCTGAGGACAGCCGAGTCTAGTAGTACAGCCTTAACGCGGCCAGGTTTATTGAGAGGGGAAAAAAATGGTCAAACAACAGCGAAAGGTTTAAATGCAGAGAGAACCCTACATGGGGGGCAAGTCACTCCCACAAGCCATACGGCAGTTAAATGAAAATTTCAGTGCCAGGAATGGGCAACCTCCCAATGATATCTGGCCAGGAAGGTCCCCGAGGCTCCCTAAAGGTACAGGCTATTATCACTGTCTACGATTATGTACCAGAACTGAATGGTGACACTACTGAAATGCCCCAGGCTTTGGCTGCAGGACACGGAGAAATCAGACTAGAACCGAGCTGGAAGCTTCCTCCCCACTGGATGGCTTTTGTACTGCCAGAGGGCACTGTGCAAGCCACTGATGGAGAATTGTCACCCACTGTCCTGCTCAGCCATGGGCCCAGCATGCTGTAGTACCAACATGCCAGACAATATGTGCCTGCTGCTTCAATAATGGCATGACCACTGTGGATACAACCAGCAGATTTTTGATTGACTCCAAAGGAGCGAGATCATGTCTGCACTGTAGATCTGGTCAGAAGTCTGTGGCTACGTACAAGTTAATACCCTCAATGCCAGTTCAGTGCAACATGGAACAGATGGCTCGTTCTTGCCTGCTCCCCTTAGTTACTTATTCAAGTAGAGAGTTTCACCATCAGCTTACACTCAATCTCAGTCTGCAAACAGGGGGTATCTAAAGTGCGAACCCGTGTCCTCTCAATAGGCAGCATTCTCAAATGGACTAAGGTGCTGCGTCCAGCCTCTTTCGTCTTCAGCATTACCAATTCCATTTATTTACAAAGTTGCTTAGGTCGGCATATTTTCTCCACCCTTTTTAGTGAGAATGTTGCACACATTTGTAATGAAAACTTTATTTACTGTTCCATTTGGCCATGGAACTAAAACTGTTTTAATTAAAATTTATTGTTTAAAAAGGAAGTTGTGGGGATCTGGGTATTTTAGAGGAAAAGATATCGTGGAATAGCATAATGAGGTTTTAAGAAGGCATGTAAGAAAATTAGGTAAAAGGTGAGGTGAGTTGTAGAAAGAGTGAGATTGGAGATGGCAACTAGGACTGGTAAGAGGTGTGGTGGTGATGGTAGGTTGGGGAACCAGCTTTCTGCAAAGTAGAGTCCCGCTTACCAGTGGTTGCCAACTTCAATGGTGTAAACATTCCCTCGCGGCTGGTTTTGAGTAGGCAATGGTGATGTCACTGATGGTGAAATGAAAAGAGACACATGTAGTAGACCTTTGTATCCCAGTAGGAGCTGATGACCGCACACTATGCAGGAAACCCAAATCATCTCATTCACACCTGTCCCTCAATTCCCATGACTCATTTATAATGTGGAAGGAGATTCTTTGAAATGCATAGGAGGAGTGATTCTCCAGCTCATCACACAATCCAATTCCCAAGGCTTGTTTCCTGTGCGAGCTCATATACACAATAGTCTAGAAATGACAAAATTTAGAAGTGGCAATAAAATTAGTGATAGCCGGTAATTCGAGGCTAGGTTTGGGGTCACAGGTGTGCACATAACAGGGCCACTTGAATATTTGCGATGAGTGTGTTCCAAGTCTTGATTGTTGTGGTGGTTACCTGACCTACATGTGTGATAAAATTGAACAGAGCTAAATGTAATGTAAAAATGAGCATGTGTTCACACACACACACACACACACACACACACACACACACACACACACAAACACACACACCAGTACTAGCTGAGGAAATCTAAATAAGGTAGGTGAGTGTTATCAATGTCATCATCTTGGTTGCAAAATTATACTGTAGTTTTTAAATGAAATATTAACATCTCTAATATAGACACACACGGTTACATACAGGAGTGTGTGTACGGGTGGTGGTGATGGTGTGTATCTCCATGTACGTGTGTGCATGCTTGTGTGTGTGACCAGAGGAAACAGTGCTCTGTGGAGAAATGATCAATTTTAGAACTGGGCAAGTAATATATAAGATGAGCTTGGAGCATACTATTTTTATTTTTAATTTCCCCCATTTTATTGATATGTATTAGTGCAAGATTTAGGGTTTACAATGAAGTTGAACATTTTGCATATTATAGTAAGAGAAAGTTAGAAAATAATTTTCAAGACTGATGATACGGGTTTGTCAAAGGGACACAAAAGTCAGATGGAAGGGCAGGCAGTGTCCACATTTGGGATTGTTTGGGCAACATTTGTGGTAGTGTTGGGTTGTAATTCAAACTGTAATAAATTTCTTTCAGTCTATACTGGTATACACAACTGAACCAATGAATAAGTGAGGAAGACAGAGGAATCTACTCAGTAGAGTTCAAGATAATTTTAACATTAAACTTTGAAGAGGGTGGAGAATAACTCGCTAGTTCTTTTGTGGGGACCTTGCATGAGAATATTCTTGTAAGGATTGTGAAATACAAATGTGGGATATCGTAATTTGTGGACAGTGAGCAAAATACTACCTGATCTAGATGATAAAGGTGACCGTGAAGAGACATAATTTATGTTGACACTGTGTGTCACTCAAAATTGGGTGAGAGTTTAGTCCTAAATAAAAAGAGGAGAAAAATCATAAGATCATGCCAACTGATGCAGAAAAGCTAATTAATTGGATCTGACAAAACTCAACACTTGATAAATTAGTTAAGAATAGAAGGAAATTATCTCAGTTTGATAAATAAATCCACTAAAAATCATACAGCCAAGATTACACCTAATCATGGAAAATTGAATTCAGTACTAAAAAGAATTAGGACACAGAGAAAGAAATTTCTGTACCTAGGACAATATTGTCCATGTAGAAAATTTCAAGAAATTTAGAAAAATAAAATCATAGTATTATTAAGGGAGTTAGTCAGGACTGCAGATTAAAGATCAAGAAATAAAAGTTGGCATGTCTACAACAAGGAACTCATAAAAATCAAAATAACAACCACAGTATCACCCTAAATAAAGTGAAATACCTAGGTATTTCCTACATACAGGAGCAGAATATTGGTTATAAAAATTATAAGAAGCTGATGAGATGGATTAAATGTCCCCTAATAAATTTAGAGACACACTGTATTCATGGATTGGATGACTTAACACAAGAAATTTGTCCATTTTTTTCCCCAAAGTGATCAGCGTAGCAAAGATGTTAATCATCTGTCAAATGATGAAATTTAATGTGATTTCCTTTAAAATCTTAGTAAGGTGTTTTGTAGTTGTAGTTAAGCGAATTGTTGGAGAAAACTAAGATAATCTTGACAAAAAAATGTGAACAAATGATACTACCCACTCCCAAGATCACTGTAGCTGCACTAATCAACACTGCAAGAGAGAGACAGACAAATGGGACAGAATGGAGACCTGGAAGTTGACCTCTAGAAATAGGCTTTGCTGTTTTTTTTTTTTAAACGAAGGTAAAACACAAAATACCAAAAAAAAAAAAAAATAGCTTTTTCAACAAATAGCGCTGCAGCAACTGGAAATTTGGTGTTGGAACAGGTATGTGTGTAGGGGGATGGTCATTACCTCAAACAAATACTTATGTCACAAAAAATTAAGTCAAAATAGACTATAAAAGTAAATGTACAATATAAACCTGAAACTTTTAGACAAAATCATCACCCAGATTTTTTCCACAGTTAATATTTGAACTAGTACGTGTATATGAAATATAATAGTCATAGCAGACTCCAGGAACTGGTACATGTACATATCACATCAACTTTACAAATCTTTGAGATGTAGTTAGACAAATAATTTATAGATTTGAAATCAAAAGGAAGAGACATGAAAAGAATAATTGACAAATTAGATCTCATAAAAATGTAAAATATTTACTTAGTGAAAATACATGTTACTAGTATGCAAAAAGAAGAATCAAAGAATCTATAAACCCTAACAAGGAATGTTTGACAAGAAACTAGTATCTGGAATGTGTACGTAACTCCCAAAACTCAACAATTAAAAAAATATTGAACACAACAAAATGGGCAGGAGTCATTCAGGATCTGCATGTAACAAACGAACATGTTAAAATATTCAATGTTAAGAGCCACCAAAGAAATACAAATTGATATCACAATGAGATACCACTACACTCTTAGAAGAAGGGCTAAAATTAAGAAAAAAAAATTAGAACACCAAAGACTGATCATGATTAAAAAAAAAAGCTGAGTCTCTCATAATTGTTGTAAGAATTTAAAATAGTATAGTCACTTGGGAAAGAGTTTAGCAATTTCTTTAAAAAATCTAAATATACAACTATCATAATAAAATTATATTATCATGCATTTCTATCAGAAGATTTGAAAAGTATGTTTGTAAAAATATCTGAATCAAAAATGTGAGTTGCAGTTTTATTGGCAAAATCCAGAAGTCCTGAATCAGCCCAGGTATCCTTCAACAGGTGAATAGTTAAAGAAACGCTAGTACATCCATGTCAAGGAAGATTACTCAACAATTGAAAGAGCTACAGGTACTTAAAATAACTTGAATGGTTCTCTGGGTTATCACACAATCCTATTCCCATGGTTTGTTTCTTGTGCAAGCTCGTGTATATGATATTCTAGTGTGTACACACACACACACACACACACACACACACACACACACATGCCCCCAGTGCTGAGGAACTCTAAATAAGGTAGGTGAGTTTTATCCATGTCAATATCTTGGTTGTAAACTTATACTATAGTTTTTTTTTTTGTGAAATATTAACATGGGGTAAATTGAGTAAAATATACACAGGCTTTCTTTCATTTGCTTTCTTGAAACTACATATAAGTAACTCAATATTAAGTTTTAAATGAAAAAGTTGATCTTCTACTAATTTTTCAAACATAAAGAAAGATAGTCTTGTTTTTATCAAAGTCTGAACATGGTGTGCATTTACTCCATGGTGGCAGTGGAGTCTTGTTCTGTTCTAGCAAAATACAGGAGAGGTGCCCTGCCACTTGATATAACAATTTTGTTTCTGTGAAAACCTAGAATTTATTTATAGTTTGTAAATATGCTTTTTGTTTTGTTTTGGAATCCAAACAAGTGCAATATTGTTGTTCTCTCTGGAGATTGGATTTGAAAATACTTACAGCCTAAGTCACAGCTATGGCCACTATACAGGACAGCTGACCTTGGCTCTGCAAGTTGAGGTTTCCACTTCATTATTTCTCCTGGGATAATGCTGAGTGTGCCTTCCAGCTCTCTTGTGTTAGGTTGGCAACTGCTACGTGGACTTCTTTGCCCTTTTAATGCCCTTGCAAATCTTCCATGCCTGCGACTGAACAGGTTAAAGTTTCTTGATCTGCCCACTCTTTAAACTTCAATTTTTGCATACATTGTGCTTACAGTTTCTTGGCTGTTGTATAGGTCAGAAGAAATGACGT